>KN050117.1:3767-56411 GCA_000743315.1 Lignosus rhinocerotis TM02
GTAATGGGCCGTTGATATGTCAATGTGTGATAGACTCTCGCCCTACTCCCTCTATATATTCTTATCACAAGAACATATTCTGGAGCTCTTGCTAATACAATCACTACTAGTCCCCAGAGGGCTGTAATAGAACAACCTATGAATTAGAGGGCTCTGTAGTCAATGCCATATGACAGGTGAATACTCTACCATACTCTACCATAATGTCTAGGCATGATGACAGAATGCACTAATTCTCGACCGGGTTCTACAATATAAGATGCTAGTCTGTGGGTTTTCATCACCTCATGACAGGAATATATAGCTATTACAGAGGTATACGGTATCTATCATATATGTACATAAAGTGTGCTACTTTCCTGATGTGATATCCGGACGGTCGAACCGAACAGCACACCGTGACTTGGCACTGGCAGCTCGGCGGGCAGGAACGCAATTTGCACTTACAGAAGGTCGAGAAGGCGAAGCATCTCAGTAAGCTGAGAGAGAGAGTGAATGCGACGACAGTTGATGAAATAGACAAACTGCGTGAAGGAGTCAGTGAGCCTACAGTGTCGATACTCAGTACTCAGCTGTGGCAGTGTTGTGAGAATTCACTCGATCACAAGACTTACACGTCGTGCCACACTCGTGCCACAGACGCGTTTTGAGCGTCTGAATCTCTGTCCTTCATCATACTCGCTCCTCATCCGACGCACATGTACACCACCTCTAGTCTGAAGACACAAGGAGCATAGTGATTTTTTGGACTACTGTTAGCTTAGTACTGCTAGTCAGGTGGCAGTTATGGATCTCTGCAGAAGGCAAGCCATGCGGTCCCTGTCACTTATTGGCAATGTCCTTATACTGAGCCACATTATTCCCCCCAGAGTCCTCGTGGAGGGTGTGACCTTTTACTACTGATACTAAATTTTTGCGAGACATTGAGACGATTACTTTCTACTAGTGTTTGGACATGCCGCTTTCAGAGGCAAGCAAGAAGAAATTGTCGAAGCGGCCATCATAGGTAGGTTCTTTGCGGAGTTGCCTCTATGTCACGCCTAAATGGACCTTGAATAGGCTCTGATGTACTGGTAATTGCACCCACGGGTATGGGTAAAGTACGTTTCCATAGGATTTGTATGAAACGTTGCTGACAGGCAATAATCACAGAGTTTATGCTTTCAAGTCCCTGCTGTCGCTGTTGACGTGCGCTCATACTACCCCTACGTGTGTGGGGCCTTGATGAATCTCACATGTGACAAACATGCAGCACGGAGTTACGGTGGTAGTCTCACCGCTATTGGGTTAGCACAAGACATGTCATTGTCGATGTTCGCGCTCACCCGTAGTTATCACAGCTCTCATGAAGAATCGTACGTTGTCCTGCGAGAGTTCAGGTTCGCTATTCTCACGCCCTACAATGAAGAGGTTTCGAAGCTTCGCGAATTGGGCGTATCCGTAGCCTCCCTCACATCCGAAACTTCATTTCAGGACAGGACTCATGTGCGAGGAGGCTCTTGATCAATGAACCTAGCGCGCTGGGCTGATCTTGCTTTCCGCATAGATTCTCCAAGACCTTCGCTCTGACTCCCCATCTATACGGTTGCTCTATGGTAAGTTGCATCTGAGAGGCTGCGACATCTGAAAGATTGTCAACCACTCATAAATGCAGTCAGTCCGGAGAAATTCTGCACCGCAGAGATCCGCGGTATCCTGGTCGACCTGTACAACAGAGGTGAACTCAACCGCTTGGTGGTAGATGAGGTTCGTGCTTTTGAGTGAGGATGTCTTCCTGCAAAGCAGTTGAACGACTCGCACAGGCCCATTGCATATCTGTGAGCTTGTGCACGTACGTATACTCGCATGGAGTTGAATGTTACACAGGAATGGGGCCACGATTTTCGCGAGGAATACAGGCGGCTGGGCTCATTCCGAGACAAGTTTCCATACGTCCCCATTATGGCGCTTACGGCAACTGCGACAGATACGTGGGTGATTGAAGCTTAGCTACATGGCCATACTGCTCATGAATGAATGTCAGTGTCCAGCAGGATATCATACGAAGCCTCAAGATGGAACGCAATCGTCTCTTCCTCGCGCTTCATCCGTTCAACAGGGCGAACCTGTACTACGAAGTAGAGACATTGGCTGGTTATGGTGCATGTAATGTGATTGATTCCCTTTCGCTCACACAGGTTCGCTACATGTCTTCCCCCAACCCAAAGGCGCACATGATCGATGTGTTCGAATACATTGACAGGCTACACGAACGGCGTGGACAGCCCTCATCGGGCATCGTATATTGTCGGACACGGGCTATGTGCGACGAACTGGCCCAATTCCTCCGAGGAAAGGGCCTAGAAGCGAAGGCGTACCATCGTGGATTGAGGTCAGGAAGAACATAGCATCCTATCACTCGTTTAACTGCTCACAGTGCAGAGTATAGCAATTCCCTTCTTGACAAGACACTGAAGGAATGGGGTGCCGGTGGCGATGGGACCCCTGGAGGTGTCGATGTCGTGCGTATCATCTCTAGTAGCGTTTGTTACGCAGACATTCACCGTGTGATATGGCAGGTATGCGCAACCATCGCCTTCGGTATGGGTATTGACAAGGCGGACGTGAGGTGCGTATTGAAGCCAGTTCACCGTGAGCTAGCAACGGATAACACCTACCCCTCAGGTATATCATCCATTTTGATTTGCCAAAGAGCTTTGAAGGTGAGCATACCCTATGTGCGTGCGTAGTCAGTGTATACTGAGAGATGTCAGGGTACTACCAAGAGACAGGTGATTTCCTGCCAATATCTCCGCGTATTAAACATTAAAAAGCCTGTAGGTAGAGCAGGACGAGACGGCGATGTGAGTCACGACACAACGTTCCACTCTGGAATGCCTCACATTATTCCCTAGCCTGCAAAATGTGTCCTTTTCTATTGTGGGTTCCCGTCATATCTCCCTGGCTTCGTTGTTCTAACGATGTCCAAGCGAGAGAAGATGCTTCTCGAGTGAAGCACTGGGTCTCCGAATCTCATTCAAAGCGCATCGTTCGAGCGGAGTCCAACAACGGACCGGAGCCCAGCCAGAGGGCCGCGGACAGTCTTACTGCCGTATGTTTTGGCCTATTCTTGTGAATCATTCGACTCAACCCCGGGACTTCAGCTGCTCAATTTCGCAGAGAACACCAACATATGTCGCCACGTTGTGAGTGGATAACCCCTCCCAGCCTTAGGAGAGAAAGTGAACACATGAGTGCTCTTAGGTCATATGCAGGTACTTTGGAGAGAAGATAGACTTGCGCGAACCGGAGGCCCTTAAGACGTATTGCAAGCAGATGTGCGATGTAAGTGTACTTAATGGCATTCACCCACTGATAGCGCTGTCTTCATCTGTCATTGTCCAACCGCATAGGTCTGCAAATACCCCGACAAAGTGAAGTACCGTAAGCTCACACTCTCTTCGCAAGATGAAGTAGACGCGCAGTCCTGGCGGCCGCAGCATCGTCCACCCATTGAGGACCCCAAAACGAGTGCCGAGTGCTCCGGGGCCCAATCTCGCAAGGCTCCACAGCGAGAATCTTCCAGCGCTGGATCATGTCGCTCCTCCTCTTCGCTCAAACGACTCGCAGGGGACTTGAACAATGTTGACCGTGGGGGAAGTTCGAAGAAGGTCAAGATAGCAACCCCCGCACCGCCAGTGCATATATGTAAGCGTTGTTATGATGGGGTCACCATGATGCTGCGTCCCCCAGCGTGTGGGATCGTCTATCTGATGGGTCTGTGTGTAGCTACAATGCTCAGGCAGACGCTTGTGAAGCCGTTCAAGGTGCCGCTGAAGAGCGCGCCCGGGCGCGACGTATCGTCCATAATGCCCGCAAAGTCTACGCGTTCACAGTCTCCGCCGCCACCACCTCCGATCAAGGAAGAGAACGCCAGGGCTACAGTGGTGCCGAGCCTGGGGAGGCGCGCGAAGGACAAGTACCGGGCAGTAGACGACATTTTCGACGCCGCGCTAGAGTACGAGGCGAACGTCGATGTGGCGGGGTCGAGCAAGGCAAGCAGCCAGAGGGACGAACCCTTAGCGGGCGAGAGATCTTGTGCGTACATCCGTATATTGTTCAGGTATATTCCGTACTTATGCCCGGCGGCGTAGCGTCCCCCGTGGCTATTCCAGACACGGACGTCGAGCTCGACGCCCCGTACTCCCAGAAAATCAAGGTATGCCCGTTTTAGGCACTCGAGAGTTTGTCTTACCTATGTCAACCTTCTCTTGCTCACACGCTCGTTCATTACCCCGCTCCTCCCCCATGCACTCCGTGCATTACTATAGGTCGAGATCCGCCAGGACCTCTTCGCCGCACTGCGCAGGGCCCTGCACAAGGTCCTTCCTACAGACACTGGCAGCTCAGCATGGAGCAGGCTGAAGACGGTGTCGCCTGTCAGCACAGACGCAGGTGCGGAGGCGGAGGAAGAGACAAAAACTGTCATCCTCTCGGCCGTCGCGCGCGAGCTCGAGTTCGCCGTGCATTCGCTCTGCAGGACGACGGATGGGTACAGAGAGCGTGCGGCGGAGAAGGTGCGCGCGGTGCGGAGCCTCGCGCGGGCGGAGGCGTGGGCACCGGGGGTTGTAGTGGATGAGGAGCTGGAGGACGCGAGGGAGGTTGTGGAGGTGGTGAGGCAGGTGTGTCAGCGGATGCGGAAAGGGAAGGGTAGAGAGGGTATGTATACGTAAACGGAGATGACTGATTGGTATGTGTGCATTTGGACGTATCTGCATTGTATCATACACAGCTCGCATCAGTAGATTTCTCCATTGCACGTATTCGATATGCATGTGTTCACCTGCTCGCCACTGACCGTCTTATCGCTCACAAGTATCTCGTGGATGATGTGTATCGAGCTCTATTGGAAGAGAGTACGTAACACCAAGCATGTGTTGCTATGTGATGGATTGCGGAGGAGAATCTATATGGTACACTGGCTAGCTGTACAAGGGTAGATGGTTGTAACTGCATCATGATATTAACTCGGAGAGGAGCTAGAAGTGATGCATATGAGAGCATGAGAAAGCAATTGATGGTAACACAATCGGTACATGCGCGTCAGAATGTGGAACACGACGAACGCCATGACAATCAGTCCGAAGCTCAAGCTTCGCAGCAGGCTGCAGTCCAAACGCCTCCGGGGCGCAACGTGTCGGGGGCCGCTTCACTGCTGCTGCGTCGGAGAGATGACGAACTTGAGGCGGTCGCCGTCGGAGACAACGCGCACCTGCTCCATCGTGTCGACGATGAAGTGCGCGCCGCAGTCCTGGATCTTCGACCGCTCGTGGCTCGTGCAGACTGCGATCACCGTCGCGCCCGAAGCGACACCTGCGCGAATGCCAGAAGGCGAGTCCTCGAAGACGACACAACGCTTCGCGTCGAACCCGAGCTCGGAGGCGGCAAGCAGGAATGGGTCGGGAGCAGGCTTGCCAGCCTTGAGACGCTTGTCGTCGGCGGTAATGGTGATCTCTGGGGGAGTGATCCCGACTCGGGTCATGCACCCGTACGCTGTAATAAGAGAGTTGAGCACCGAGTTTGAAGCACTGGAAGAGGAAGACATACCATATGTCTTTGCGCCGGATGTTGCGACGGCATAGCGGCCCTTGGGAATCGAATCCATGAGTTTCTTCACGCCGGGAAGGATGCGGACTGAGCGGTCGACGGCAGCAGCCTCAATCTGCCATGCCTGGAGCTGGTGCTGCTTCTCGAGCGTCGTTCGCCAGTCGTTGGAGATCTCCTCGTGCGCCTCCTCCATGATGGGATCGTCGAACGTCGCGCTCTCAGACTCGGGGATGGCGGGTTCCATGTTGAGGAGACTCGAGACGCGGTGGAGGAAGGAGGGGCGGCGGAATGCCGGTGCCAGCTGGGCGATGCTGCCGACGAATGAGGGTGCGCGCGAAGACGAACGGGATACCGGGGTCGAGTTGGACGGTGTAAGGGCGGGGGTCGCTGCCCCAGAGGAGATGGGCGAGTTGGGGAGGGAGCCGGGACCGTGTTTGGCGTATGCATCGGCGAAGAAGAGGATAGACTCCTCGAATGCCTGCACCTCGGCATCCATCTCGTGGGTCTTGATGTGAGGCTTGAACTGTGCAAGGTTGTCAACAGCGCGCTTTCCATGGGTGGCCGCTATCACGTAGGCCGGGTCCTGCCCGATGTCCTGGGCGACCTTACCCCACGCAGCCTCGACGGCAGCGATGGAGTCGGTGAGAGTGCCGTCCTGTCAACACACTCCCTCAGTTAGCAAGGGTCTGCAAGCGGAGGCAAGAGAAGTACACACCATGTCAAAGAGGACTGCATCGGCGTAGAAGGTGGCTTGTGCGTTGCTCGACATGATGAAGAAAGACGACGAAGTGTGGTATCGGGTGAGAGAGTCTATGAGGATGCAAGCCGTCGAGAGGCTGGCTGTCAAGCTGCGAAGTGAGGAAAGACGATGGGGAGACAAGGTATCTTATATACAGCGTGCATTGCGGGCGTCTGTGACGTCAAGTGTGGGCCGTACATTGGAGGCCAAAATAAAATTCTTTGTGGTTTCTGGGAGGAGGAATGGTGATAGTGGAGCGGTGTCCACGCCGACTGGGAATGAGCATTGGCGAGGGCGCCCATTGCCACTCGGCACAAACGGCGTTGGCGACCGAAGCCAGCCGAACCCGTTTCTTGTCTTCGCGAACTTGCTGTGAAGCGCGCTTGCCTTTTCGGGCTGCTCACCTTGAAAGTCGCTGTATCGATGGACGTTGAGTCCGTATTTGGTAATTCTGAACGTGCCCGATCCCATCGTCGCGCGCCCGCCTCTGCGCCCTCTTTCTTCATCGGGATGTGGCTAACCGACACTATGGCCAGTCTTTTCGGCATGCCAGCCCCCCCAAACTTCAAGCTGGTGCTTTCACATGTATGATCCTTGATACGGGGTGACGTTTTGGAGCTCGGTTCATGTACGTTTTATCGTGCTCCCGCGTCCCCTTTCCACGCGAACACCCTCCAGGCGTCTCGTGCAACAATCGAACTACACAAGAAGCCAACCCCAGAACTCGCCGAGAGATGTGCAGCTTGCATTCTGGCAGACGATGACCTCAAGGGCAGGAAAATGGTGGGCCCACCACACCGCCGATCGACCAACTCATCCCTCGGAGCGCCCGATGAAAGCTTTCTTCAACGCTGCGCCTTTCCGTTTGTGGCGTCACGGCCTCTGTACCGCTCACATTCCGACGCCAGCCCCAGGACCGGAAAGGTCGACACCGGGTCTTCCTACTCTCCTATGTCTTGCTGTGCGTACTACGAACCCCAGTGAAGTTGATTGCTCTGGAGTCTGCAGGGTGTGCCTTACTTGGCTCAACGAGTTCATCGAATCTCAAATTCGTCGTGGAGCTTGATAAACGTTCGAATTAGCCGGCCGCTACAGCCGTCATTAAGTGTCTCACACTCTCAGACGAACAACATACGTCAGACGCGTCTCTCTGCCACGGTGAGTGAACACCAGTCGTTCTCACCATCAATCCCTCTCGGTACACCAGCCGATGTGCGGTTGTATTGCTCACCAGATAAACGAACCAACGCGGTGAATTAGACTACGCTGAGTGGCATGAAACTCATGAAACGATACTCGCCTCACACCGGATGGCAACCCGGCTCTGTTTGACCTATTGCTGATATTGTGAGCCATCGTCGATGACACAGCTGTGCGGACCTGTCTATGTACGTTTGTCCAACGCAAGCCTTTCAAGTACTAGACAATCAACTGATCACGAATCTCAGCACGTACGTACTAACACGATGTCCCCTGCCGACCACCCTGCTTTTCACCCATCCGACGGACAAAAATGGCCGCCCGCGCACATACCACACACTCGGGACTATTACTGCTTTTGAGAGCTTGCCGGGGATGGCATGACGCACGCCCTTGGCAGGCCTCAGGAACCGTTCACGCGTTTACCTCCGGCACCGTGAGTCGGGCGCTTCGGCAATGCCTACAACTGTGTCGAGGGTGCGCCAACATCTTCATGTCCGGTGTGATAGTGTATGGACGTAGTGGACTAGGTTGCTTCGAAGCTCGTCGCGTCCTTGCGCCCTTTCACCGTTACCGTTCGGTATCGAACGCGTGGAGTCGCGAGAGTTCGAGGGCGTATAAGTAGGATGCTCGAGCAGGTTGCTGACGCCCTTGTTCACACAGAGTTTCCCATATTTGAACCGAGTGCGGAGATACGACCTACGTAGTAGGAGCGCACGCGTGCACCCCATTCCGTGATCAGCGCCCCTAATACCTTCCTCCGTCGCTCGGGGACCCCCTTTATCGCAATCAAGCTTCGGGGGAAGGTTTTCGAAGCGTCGGAGGATCGGAAGCTAAGCAAGGCGGCGATGGGCGTGCCGACGCGCGATGCTTGCAACTTTCCGCAATCTGAAGCGGACGGAGAGGATTACCCCAAAACGTCACTGGACGGTCCCCATCGGTACGCCATTCTTGCAAAGAGGCGAACTTTATAGTGTATATGTACCACCACCGCGTAATAAGCCCAAGGCGGCAAGGCGCCAAGACCGTGACGTTTGATGTTTTATAAGACTGTGGCGTGGAACAGCAAAGGCGCCAAGACAGTGACGTTTGAGATTTTGGAAGACTGTGGCGTGGAACAGCAGGAAGGACTCGTCGGCTCTCAGGCCTCATAGACGGCTCATTAGTATGGGAAGGTTGTCTAGTTTACCTCCGCGCATCAAGGTCGCGGTCGCACCCCAAATCCACATGGTTCGCGTTCGAAGGAATCGAAGCATCGTCGTGGAGCACCGGAACTGTACATACATGTGGCACTTGGAGCACTTGGGATCGCTCACAGAGCGAGCTTCACGCTCTCCACCGCGCGTCCGATAAACATCGTCTCTTCCGGCTTCGCGCGGGCGCGCACAATTTGCCATTCGCGTCGTGCACGGTCTGTGGCCACTGTGCGCGGTCCGTGTTTCGGAGACGGAGGTTCGTTGAGTTTTGAGAGGGGCAACGAGACTTCCGAGACTCTTGTGAACATATGTCGTTTTGAAACCTCCCTGCTGTCACTCATCAATGCATCACATCCCGGTCTCGGGGTGAGGGGGGTGGGTTGATACTTCTTAGGCTTGAAGCTTCTCCCGATTAGTACGCGAACACCGGAAAGTGCTGACGGTAGATGGTGCCGGTGACAGTTGGAGTTTGAGACTGAACGTTTGAACATTGATTATCGATACCCTGGCCGCTGGGCCTGGCCCGCATCTCACGTCCTGCTTCTTCGTCTGGGGAGAGCGCTTTAAGCCTCCTCGCATACGGACAGCCGGTCCGTATGCGACGTCACTCGGAGGAGACTGAGGAGAGCTCCTAGATGCTCAATCTCCTTTGTGCCCGCATATCAGCATGGATGGGAAGGTTGACCCTGAGGTGTGCACTTGCTAGGGAGGAGCAACATGCCAGACGAGCATGCAGGCAGAGAGGGAAACTCGATGGATATCCTTAGGCATGACACTGATTATGGCGACCCGGAGCGATTCTCCTTCAGGACATTAGCATGGCGCAACGTCGTGGTGCAGAGAGGACGCGTTAAGACGCTATGCCAACTTGAGTATTGTAAACACCGACCTTGATCAACCTGGTCACTGGTGGCACAGGTGTGGATCGCAGCGGGCAGTCACCGTGGCAGGTCATGGGGACCCGGCATGTCATATGGCCATCTCCAACTGAGTCACAGCAGACGAGATCGGCGGTGGACCCCCCACCTTCCCCTGGATCTGCATGTTCGATGGCTTGTGGACTCTTATGGGTCCCCGAGGCTACAACAGCGACGGAAAGACCAAAGGAGGCAAGAACGTGGTCTGAGATGCATCAGACCCGTTGCGGGGTGGCGGCGACCGACAGTGGCACAGCGCACGACGCACGCGACGGTCGACCGGATCATGTTCCGAATGGTCGACAGTCTACAGATCCTCTGCCAACGAAGCCGTGTCCAGCGCTGGGTAGGCCGTATGCGTCGTCCGTTCGCGGTGGCGGTACTCGGGAGAGTGTCTGTTAAGAGATCTTATCAAGCACCGTTGGAGCAATGGGCAAGAAAGAGCGTTTGAATTGTGTGACCTCATGCACGATCTTACATACCCACAAAGCTACAGACGGGAACGATCCTAACTATCACGTCCGGAGGGCATCATGCCCGGCAACAGTGTGTAGCGGCACCACGACGTCCTCCATATCGTCATCGTCACTGTCCTCCCCACCCAGATCGGAGACTTCAGTCTGCGCCCCGCTCGCATGTCTGGAAGCAGGCCTGCTTTTAGGTGGGTTGAAGACCTCTGGGAAGGCGTTCACATCTAGTATGAGGTGCGCTGCTGTTGGTGGAGGAGGAAGACCCACGGTTCCAGGATGCGCAGGCCGTGGCTGAGGCTGAGGCTGAGGCTGGGAAGACCCACGGTTTCAGGGTGCGCAGGCCGTGGCTGAGGATGAGGCTGAGATGGAGGTTGCGCAGGTTGGGTGGATTGCATAGGCTGCGTGATCTGCGGGGGCGGTTTGGAGGAGTCAGATTGAGCAGCTGATGGAGCGGATGGGGGTGGAGCGGGTACATCCTCCTCTGCATCCACGAGCTCCGTGAGCTGGGCAGCGAGGAGGGCGAGCTGTGCCTGCAACGACGCGCGCTCGTCGTCCGTGAGGAATGTACGTGACGGCTCGGGGTTGGATACTGCCGCGGCAGAAGACAATGCATTCAGCACCACACTAAAGGCGTCGTCGGCAGCATTCGTAGGCGATGACACTGGAGCGCTAGGAGACGCCGCAGGACGAGCCGATGTGCCTGCAGAGGCGTTTGGGGCACTGTTGGCATTGGTGTTCTGTGTGAGCCGGCCGAAATTGATGGCCTGCAATATGTGTTGTGCAGCCTGCCAGACGTCACCGCTGTCTCCTCCATCGTCCTTGCCTTCGTTTACCTTTGTTGCAGAGGCATTCTCGACGGATGGCTGCACCGGCGCGGAGTTTGGGGCTTGTGAAGGCTGCCGGGTTTGATCCGGCGGTGGATATCCTGGATAGTGACTGTACGGGTACTGGTACGAGTACCCATTGTAAGTTTGTTGCTGCGCGGGGACAGGGGGATGTTGCTGAGAATGTTGCAGCGGAGCATGAGTGAAAGGCGACGAAGGGGGTGGAGGAGGGTGATGCATCGCATAGGTCGTCTGGGCAAGAGTTTGGGGTCGACGCGTTGTACGCTTCGATGTCTAAAGTGTATTCTAGGACATGAGGATCTTTGCAACAGTCGATATGTTCAGGTTTACGCACCGCTCCTCCTTCCCATGATGGATTCAACCGGTACTTCCCACCCGCCCTCTTCTCTAGCCTCCCCCGCTTGTAGGCTTTCTGCAGAGCCTGACTTGCGCTTGGTCGGAAGTTGGTCTGAAGAGGGTAGCGTGAGGCCATCCAAGTGAACAGATCTTTTGGTGCAACTCCCTCGACATCGCCGCAGTCCAGTAATGCCTCCACAATCATCTCTTCGTACGAAGGAAGGTCCTCACTTGGCGGCGGTGGAGGTGGTTGCGGGACCACGGTTGGAGGATGTGATGGTGGGCGAGCTAACGGGTTTGCATTGAACAATGGTTGGTTGCCATGTGCATGCGGGGGAGGTGGATGATGTCCTGGTGGAGGTGTGGGATATCCTGGAGGTGGAGAATAGTGCGGGTACGCGTAGTGGGAGTGGTAGGCCGGTGGAGGTGGGTAGTATGGTGCGTGGGGGTAGGCGGGCTGTTGTCCCTGCGATGGCGGCAGTGGATAGCCATATGGAGCATAGGGATACGGAGCGGGAGGGTGAAGGGTTGCATGTTGGGCCTGGGCTTGGGGCTGAGGCGTCGCTGCATGAGAGCCAGGGGTAGCTTGCGTGGTGGAAGATGAAGAGTTTCCGTTTGCCTGAGCTTGAGGCACGGGGGATCCGGTGGCAGATGCGGGTGCAGCAACACATTCCTTCTCTTTCGCCTCCTCCGTAGGATCTCTGAGTGATCCCATGGGCGGGTCTTCGTCCGGTGGTCGGGGCGATACATTGTGTCCGGGAGGATGCACTGGATGAGCAGGAGGACTTACGTGCGGATCCTGCGGGGTACCGTTTGTAGTGGGTGTTGGGTCAATCGCAGCATCAGAGTGAGGTTGAGATTGGGTTCGTGCGGACGCATTCTTCCGTAGCTCAAGGATAGCAACTTCAAGGTCAGCTGGCCAGACAGAAGTCTTGATATGAAGGGGTACGTGGGGCTCGAAGAGCAGGCATATCTCGATAAGTTGTTCAGTTGGGAGGAGGCTGAGATATGTCTTGCGGGAATCAGGGGATGAGTTTGGCGAAAGAGTCGGGTTCTCGGCTAATACAGTGTTAGCTGAAAAGAGTTGAGGAGGCGTGTTGTGACGTACCTTGACCGTTTTGAGCGGGCGAGGCCGCTGTGGGAGGGGAGCTCTGGTTGAGCATGGACGAAGTGGAGGCTGCATGTATAGCTGTACAGTCCCTGTGCAGTTCTTCGTCTCAAGATTTTCAGCCACACGCGCCTTTGCCACGGCGCTTGCTCTGAGCCATGATTATCTTGGGCGCCACTGACCTGTTAGCCTTTGCGTTGCGTATCCTTAGAATTCAGTAATCCCTTCAATCCGAGTCGTCCAGAAGTTTTCAAGTATTCATTTTTGTCTCTGCTCAGTCTACCTCACAGAATATTAGCTGTTGTTCTGCATCGTTGACTTTTGCTGGGCTGCCTATGATCTCATAAACGCCTAGTACGACGGGCGTATCCACCAATATCCAAATTCAAGTCAGCCGGGTATCGTACTCACTTTGTCTCCTTGTTTTGGTCACTAATCAAAGACCCATGCCAGTTCATTGAACATGATGTCGGCGACTTCTTGTCTCCACGTGCTATTTACCAAGACTGAGTAAGAAAGCTGCGACCAACGGCACAGCGTCTCCTGCACTATCATGTGCATTGACACGCATGTCAGTTAAAGTTCACCTGGAAAGTAGTATCTTGCCGCATGGATACACTGAACACTCTTCATGAACTTTATCTGGCTATTCACGCCGGTATCCCCAGGCTTCAGTCCACGCCGGTATCCCCAGGCTTCAGAATCCCACCACGCCCTGCTAAGGCTATGCTCACGGATCCGCCATTTCTACTGACTCTGTCGAGTATCTAGGATCGTTGGATTCCTCACCCGGTGCACCCTTTCGACATGCATTACAAGTCGCTCTATCCTCCGCTACCTCCCATCCCTCTGCAGAATGCGCATGAGATTATATTCAGCTCCCCTGCATTTACCGATCCGGAGGACAAGCTGCTCCTCATTGACCCCCTCGCCGGCAAGGGATGGCGAAAGCATGAGTTCAAGGAGAGAGTCTATGATTGTGCCACAGCCCTCGTCACACCCATTTCCGAAGGCGGGCTGGGCTTCGCGCCAGAGGGTGAGATGGCGGCTATCATGAGCACCAATTGCCTCGTGAGTCGAGTGCAAGCTTCTTGCCGAGAGAGTTCCAAAGCATGCTACAGGAATACATCACTCTTGTGCACTCCTTGCTCAGGGTTGCCATCCCGTTCTCGCTGGTTCCATCTGGGGCAACTGCGTTCGAGCTCGACCACTTGTTCCGCACCTCAGAGGCGACGCGCCTATTCGTGCATCCTGACCTGCTCCCCCAGACGCTGGAAGCTGCACGGAAGCTGGGGATCCCGGATGGCCGGATATACGCTCTGGAGGGGCGCATCCCCGGAAGAGTTACCCTTGCACATGCAATACATGAAATCAGGAAGCGCGGTGTGCCTAGGGTTCCATCCAGACCGGTCAAGCGCGACACATTGGCGTACCTTCTCTTCTCGAGCGGCACCAGTGGCTTGCCGAAGGGTGAGTATGTAGGACATCGGGATTGTTGTTTTCTTGATGCTCAATGTGTATGTCTGTGACAACAGCCGTGATGGTTTCGCAACGCAATGTAGTAGTGGCTATGATACAGCTCGCCACCGCGGTCGACTTTGAAGGGCCTGACTCGGTGTTGCAGGTTTGTTCTACAGGTTCCTCCCCTTGGACTAGCTCAACTCGTCAACTCATGATAGACACCCCTGCCTGTGATGCTGGGGTTTTTGCCGATGTACCATCTATATGGCTTCTCGACCTCATGTCTCCGCCCGGTGATGTCAGGGACCCTAACGATTGTCATTCCGAGGTGGGATGTTGATCTCATTCTCAACCTGATACCAAAGTGAGCATTCTGTCGCATCAAGCCCATGCGTGGAATCTAAGTCCTTCAACCGTCCAGGTATCGTGTCTCCATCCTGGCGATGACGCCTTCGGCAATTGTACATTTAGTGAACCATGCGCATCTCAAGGAAGCAAACCTGAGCTCCGTCGCCTTGACATGGAGTGGTGCGGCTTACCTGCCCCCGAGGCTAGCTAAAACGTACACAAGTATGCTCAAGAACGTCAAGGCGATTACACAAGGTGAACAGCACAGTTCCGTTGTCGTCAATCGTTGACTGACAAGTAAAATGATGCCTTTAGGGTACGGTATGTCCGAATGCGTGAGTGTGTTCTAGTTCAAGATATCGCGGTTGCTTAACTCGTCATGGCATGGGGTACCGGGCAGGCGACTACCGCAATACGTACTGCACCCGCTCAACTAGGGGGACTAAAACCGGGAAGCCTCGGGGTTCTGGAACCTGGTTTAGAGGCTCGCATTACACGGGATGATGGCACGCTAGCAGGGCCGAACGAATCTGGAGAGCTTTGGCTGAAAGGGGAGACTGTCACACTGGGTTACTGGCGCAACGAGAAAGCGACGAAGGAAACGTTTGTGGACGGCTGGCTCCGCACCGGGGACCGTTTCCGTGTCGAAGACAACCACTTCTTGTGCGTGTGCATGCTTGGCTCCCTCGCCTTGCGTTGTTCCAGTTCCAGGAGTCCTCGGTGCTGAACATTCTCCCGGGTTACTTAGCTTCGTCGAGCGCGCAAAGGACATATTGAAGGTCTCGGGCACGCAAGTGTCGCCCACAGAGATCGAGAACGCTCTGCTTGCCTGCCCGGACAGGCTCGTCGCGGACGTGGCCGTCGCTGGAGTATCAGGCGGGCGGACTGCAGATGAAAAGGTTCCGAGAGCTTGGATCGTCTTGAGCGAGGAAGGGCGCGAGCAGGGGGAGAAGGCGGTGGTGCAGACTCTCCAATCCTGGATCCAACAGAGCCTCAGCAAGTACAAGTGGCTGCGGGGCGGGATTGAAGTCGTCGAGGAGGTACGTCTTTATCCCTGTGAACCCCCCTCCCCTCCCGAGTCCTCCCCCATAGACAATTGTCACTGACACGAGAGACACAGATACCCAAGAATCCGACCGGCAAAGTACTCCGTCGGGTGCTACAAGACCGTTATGAGCAACGGTTGGGACATCAAGCGAAGCTATGATCTTACGACATTGTACGAACATATGTATGTTACGTTGTACATCTTGGATTTTTGCCAAAGGTACCGATCGCTTATGCATACTCGTTAATCGGGCCGCAACGGAACGACGGTGCGTGTGCGTTTCTGACATCTCGACCCGGATCGCGAAAATGGTGTTTCGGGACTCCATCGAGGCGCACGTTCCGAGGTTCTCTTGATTCACCTGTACATGTGCCAAGCGGTTTCTTCACCTGTATGTTTTGATTCTGGCGGGCTTTGCGTGATGGTGTTTGACTCCTTGTGACGTGGGAGTAGTTGAGCTCACTTGCTATGCCATCATGATGAAGTGGACAATGTCGCAGTATGGGAGGTCCCAGAACTGCCGTATGGTACATGCGGGTACGGACCAGCTTCTGTGACCTCCGCCATCGATAACGGCGCTGGCCTGCCTGCGATCGCTGGGTCTCCAGATCCTCTAAGATTCTCAGTATATAAGCGTGAATTCGGTGCCTGCAGGCTTCTCTTCAGTGCTCCAGAACTCCATCCTCTCGCGCACGCATATCACCATGACGAAGCAAGTCGTTTTCACCGAGGAAGCTAACCCCCCTCTGCCCATCTACTGTGCGTGTTCTGGCTGTCTGCAAGACTTCGTGATCTAACCGACAGAACAGCCCAGGCTATCATCTCCGGGAAGACGATTTACGTCTCTGGAAACATTGGCATCGACCGCGAGTTCAAACTCGTCCCGGGTGGAGTCCAGGCTCAGACTGTGAGCATAGCTCTGGGGCCATTACCCAAGCCCGCACGCTTACCGTAGATCATAACGTAGCGCGTTGCCATCGAGAACATGTCCAAAATTCTAAAGGGTGCCGGTGTCGACCGTAGCGCCGTAGTCAAGTGCAACATTTACCTCACCAACCTCCCCCGGGATTTCAAGCCGATGAACGAGGTTTACCAGGAGGTACGTTCTTCCATTGGCTGCCGCCATGTGCGGTGTTGACACTGACGCACTCTCAGTTCTTCGCCGTTGACCCCCCTGCTCGCACTTGCATCGGTGTCGCTGCGCTCCCTCTCGAGGCGGATATGGAGATCGAGTGTATTGCGGAGCTTCCCTGAGAGGCACTTGCTAGGACACAAAAAACTGGAGCTCAGCATGAAGGGGAGTTCATCCTCACTGTACGCATAGTTGACGAGCTCTCTGTACTTGTACTTCCTCGTATCGGGGGATGTAGATGCAGTCTCGTTGCCACAAATAGGTGCACAGGCATTCGGAGGTTATGGTTCTTGTAGCACAGGTGACGCAACGCACCAGAACATACAGGGCTCGTCTATACCGTCTGCCCGAGCAATGTGCGCTATCATATCCTGAATGGCTCCTCGACGTGCAGCCCGCTCCAGATACCCCTGGTCGCCTCTGTCCGACTCTCCACCGTCAGTCTCTTGAGAGGCTTGATCTTCGCGCCAGAAGAGTCGAGGAGTAGCTGAACCTTCTTCTCGATGCCGTTGACTTCGAACCCGTGCAAGCCAATGACTTTGTCTCTGTTGTTGACTGCAAATCACAGTTGTCGGTCGACATCGACATTCAAAAGCGGAAAGGGAAGCAGGACCCACTATAGAAGCCGCGCACGACAGGCTCGCGACAGCTACGCTGCCGCACTACAAACTCGACGTGAGGGTTGGCGCGCGCGAGGGGCTCGAGATTGTTGTGGATGTATGTGCGCAGGTTGGCTGAGGATGCCCACGTATCACAAAACTCGAAGACCATTTTGCGAATTTGGGGGATGAAGGAGCCGTGTCCGTTGGCCGGTAGCGAGCGCTGTTGCGCTCGAAGGAACGGTCGGAGGGTGGGCGCGAGCTTCGAAGCCATGGAGGACGGTGGCTTTGGACAAGGCTCAAGAGGCAGTAAAACTTGCAATGAGTTGACCAGGTTCACCAGCGCTCGACCGTGCCTCAGCTGAGGCCTCCTGACGCCCAAAGAGAGAGAGATCTCATCAGAGATTGGCAGCATACGTCATCCAGGACGCCTCGGCTTCCCCTCAGCCGGCGATGCAAAGTTCAGCTTGCGTATTTACCAACTCTCACCTCTACTACCATCTCTCTCCCTCGCTTTGTCACTACTAGAAATATTGAAACTCATTGGAGATAGATGTCCAAAGTGCAGCTTTACGTCTATGATCTCAGCAATGGCCTAGCCAGGCAGCTATCTAGGCAACTCACGGGGAGACAGATTGACGGAATTTGGTGCGTAACGCATAACAGACACGTATCTTGGCCACCAGTGAGATTGATACTAATTAAGCGCAGGCATACTTCTGTGGTTGTTTTTGGGAAGGAAGTGTTTTACGGTCAGGGTATCGCAATCACGCACCCGGGACAGTCTCACGTACGTCTCCGCCTCGTCATTCCGTATTGTTTCTTACTCGTGTATACTTTAGCATGGCACCCCTCTACAAGTCATAGACATGGGTGAAACTGCTATAGACGAGGAGACCTTTGATGAGTATCTAGACGAGATTCGCGACCACTATACCGCGGATAAAGTGAGTCTGCTCTTGTGAAGTTCATTGGTCATGTACTGAAGTCATGATTAGTACCATCTACTAGGTATGAGGCTCATTCATGAACCACAACACTTGGGCACTCACTTTCATCAGAGTTTAATTGCAACTCGTTCACGAACGATTGTGTTGGATTCCTGACCGGTGGGTCTATACCTGCATGGATAAAAGGTATGCCTATAGGAATCAATATTCGCAGTGCTCTGAGCCCTGTGCTAGACCTCCCTTCTGACTTCCTGTCGACACCATTCGGAGCTGCCCTCCGCCCGACGATAGACGCGATGTTCCGCCGTCCAATACCAGGAGCTACGCCCACGCCACCACCAGCACCCGCTCCAGAAGCCCTCCAGCAGGCAGCATCCCTGTCTCCGGAACCCGCCCTCGCTTCAGCATTGTTGCAAGCTGTGGCGTCACAAGCGTATCAGACAGGTTCTCTATCTGCCCCAACCTCCTTGCCCCGATCTCCCGCACCGGGCAGCTCAACAGTCGCTGGACCAATCCATATGTGTACGAACCCGTCTTCGCTGCACGGGCTTCTGCAATCACATCGCGCCGCCATTGTATTCTTCACATCAGCGACGTGTGGTCCCTGCAGAATGATTGAGCCTGTGTTTGAAGACCTGGCGCACCAGAAGACACATGGGAGTAACGGCGGAAGGGCTGCGTTTGTCAAGGTGGATATGGCGATGGGTATGGGCAGTCAGGTCGGGTCTGAATGGAGTGTTCGGGTCACCCCAACGTTCTTGTTCTTTTTGGACGGCAAGAAAGTAAGTTTATGCGCATTATTAGTGTTAACATCGCTATTAACTGATCTTACATCTCGCCCAGATCCATGAGTTGAAGGGAGTGAATGCTCCTGAATTGCGCACACAGGTCGACCTTCTGCTATATCAAGCGTTTCCTCGTGAGTACTATCATTCAATAGTTCATATCCGCAGCAATTGATTAGTGGCATCTAGCACACCCCCACACGAAGTTAAACCTTCCCGCAGTTGAAGCCCTCTCTACAAACCCTATCCTCTTCACGCAAGTTCCCGCACTGGATGCCGTTGCAGCGAAACTAGTATCATTTATCGCAGCCGCCTCTGACTCAGAGAAATTGCAGACGGCCAAACAAACCGTCTCTGTTGCTGTGTTGCCTTACCTCAAGTCGCGCTTCCCCGACAAGAACGCATCCGCTGCATCAACTTTGAAGAAGCCAGCCATACCCGCTACGTCCCAACTGTTGACCCCCTGGGCTGCCGCGACGACCGACCTTCTCAATGCACTTCCCCCTGCTCACGTTTTTCCTCTGGTGGATATGTGGCGTCTGGCGGTGTTGGACGAGTCTGCGGCGAACTGGCTTGTTTCTTTGGCAGCGAAACCCGATCCCCTGGATATGCTGCTGCAGAAAGCAGTCAGCATTCTTGACTCTGGTGACCTTGCGCAGAAGGCTGAAGGGCGCAACTTTCTTCTCACCGTCCTCCGGGCGGTCGCGAACGCTTTTGCACACTCAATACTGTGCAAGACGCTTCTGTCTCGGGCGTCTCCTGGGGGAAAGCGTGGGCAAGTGACGCGCTTGGTGATTGCAGCATTGTTGCATGAAGACGCTGCAGTCCGTACAGCTTCTGCGAGTCTTGCGTTCAATATCGCAGCGACGTTGCAGAAGAGCAGGGTGGAGAAGTTGCGAGGCGCGACGTTAGGCAGGTCTTCGGTTGATGTCGAAGAGGACGAGGAGTGGGAGGTGGAGCTTGTCAGTGCGGTGTTGGAGACGCTTTCAAAGGAGGTGCAGAGCGAAGAAGTTGGTGAGCATCTTTCGGAAGTCGACCTGCCTCATGCGAGAGTTGTCAGGCTGATCATGGGCTTGTAGTCCATCGTCTAGTAGCCGCGGTCGCGTTCCTGCTGCGTTTGTCCCCATCCTACGAGAGTCAGCTGGCTTCCTTGTTGGATGTACTGCAGTGTCGGCAAACGATGAAGAACAAGCTGGAGAAGGGCGGGTGTGGTGAGAATGGTGTACAGAAGCCCGAGGTGCGGAAGCTCATTGAGGAGGTGGCGGGGAAGTTGTGTCCTTGAGAAGTAAGGATGATACTTGGCCGGATTGCACTTTCTGATAGTGATCGAACAATGGCGTTTTCAGTGCTTGGTATAATCGTACTAACTACTATGCTTATCGTATACATATGATATATCATACTGGGTATTACAACGAGCTTGCCACTGCAATACTAGTATCGGCCGAAGCTGATGATCCGTCTCGGTTATTTCTCCGAAGGTAGCATCATCATCATGTACAATAGTACATAGGCACACACAGACATTTGAGTCGGTTCTTGGCATGTACCGGGTAAGTCGTAACTTATGACAAAACTCGTGAAGATCGCGTCTAGGCCGGATGCGGGGTGACGGATAGCCGGAGGGGAGATACAAATGTACCCCGCACCATTGACTGACCACCTGAACACCCGAACACATTCTAATGTCGCGCCCTGCCCGCGCGCACTAGTTCAGTGGTCTCTTGATCATTTTTTGACCCTTTCCGTCCCATCTCCTCAACTTGCTCTCTGCGTTCCTAGCATACATCACGCCCACTCTAACTCCCTTATATACCTCCGCCACCTCTCTCCGCGACCGGTCGCTGCTCCATAGCTCAGGACCGCACGCACCTCCACCCAAGACACAACACATACAGAAATTGATGTTCCAGTCAACACGCCGCACCGCTTCCGCTCGGTCTCTTTCGATTTTGGTGAGTGATTGATTGTCATGCTTCGAGCCTTCTTCGTTGCTTCTTGCGCATTCTCGGGCTCGTGGCCCGGGAGCATGAGAGTTTGGTGCTGCTGCATTTGGGCAGAAGGGCACGGGACAGCGTGAGGAACCTGGGAGAATGACAGTGGGGGTTTGGCCGGCTGGATAGGCTGAATATGACGGAAGAAGTTGGATCATTGAATGTGAGTTGGACGGGAGGGGACGGAGAACTGCGGACGCTCGGAGAACACGACGGGGACAGTTCACGCAGGCAGTCTGACCAAGGCGACGGGCTAGCTGCGAGTTGCAGAGGCATCAGAGAGTGCTATTCATCCCGGATGCCCTCCGGTCGTCTCTGGTCTTCCTTCCACTGCATTTCGAATTATCCATGCTCTCCATACCTGGTCCAGATGGCTCGCGGGTCGCCGTCTTGCCGTTCAACGCATATCTGCACTTGCGGGAGTCCCGGCCGGGCAAAGATCTATCCGTTCCATTTCCGTGACAAGAGAAGGCCGGGACGAGCGAATGTAGCGATGGCGTGAGTTCGTATCACCGCTGCGCATACTAGCTCGTACTGGACGTTCACGTCGAGTTGTATGTTCCCCTCCTTCCCGTCGCGGATACCTCGTGACATTCAAGGGAATAACGATATAATAACGGGGAATCATCAAGAGCATTCCGAGCTGCGTTCGGTGAACCCAGGCGAGGGCAGTGGGGAGAGGACGCGCTACGGGGTCGCTTCGTGCGCTGCATGCCTTCCTGTTGACCTTTCTGCGAGAGCTGCGTAATTTGAAGGCAGACAAGCTTGCTTACACGACCGTCACAGTCTAATAGACCTATCATGTCGAAGCCACGCACCCTCAAGACCTCTACACCCCGCAAGTCGGACGTACCGCCTGGGTACGTTGCGGACCCCAGCAGAGGCCCCATGCTCCGCTACGAGGCCTCCCTCCCTCGCCTTCCTGTACCTCCACTTTCCTCTACCGTCGCTAAGTATCTCGAAACCGTTGAGCCCCACCTCACGTCGGAGCAGTATGCCCAGACCCAGAAAGCCGCGAAGGCCTTTCTAGATTCAGAACAGGCGAAGGTTTTGCAGGAGCGCCTCCAGGCGCGCGCGGCGCAACCTGGGGTGAACAACTGGCTGGCGGACTGGTGGAATGAGACGGCGTACATGGGCTACCGCGACCCTGTCGTGGTCAATGTGAGCTACTTCTACGTCCATGTGGACGACAACACGCGGTCTGGACAGGCGAAGCGGGCGGCGCAGCTATTGAAGGCGATTCTACCCTTCAGGGCCCTAGTGGAGAGGTGTGTGGATTTAGCTTCTTAATCATCCTGGGTTCTCAATCTTTGTAGTGAGCAGCTTGAGCCAGAAAAGGTGCGCGGGGCGCCCTTGGCCATGAAGTCGTACGAATGGCTGTGAGATGCCTTCCACACGTTTCACTGGAAACTTTCTTGATCATGCTTTTAGTTTCCACTCGTCTCGCTATCCTGTCAAGCCTTCGGACACCGCGAAGAAGTTTGATTCCTCCAAGCACAATCATGTCGTCTTCGTTCGCAAGAACAAGTTCTACAAGGTCCCGCTTGTTGACAAGTCTGGCCGCGAGCTCTCCGCCGCGGAGCTTGAGGTGCAGATCGACAAGGTGATCGCTTTGGCAGGCAACGAGAAAGCTACGCCCGTTGGCACGCTAACCTCGGAGAACCGTGACACCTGGACAGAAGTGAGCTCATCGCGTGTTCAGCTCAGATCCATGGATTGACTTCGTATAAGGCTCGTGCTGCTCTTCTTGCGGCGTCACCAACGAACGTGGCCTCCCTTGAGGAGATCGAGTCTGCGATCCTGATCGTCTGTCTTGACGACTCAAAGCCGGTCACTCGCGAACAGGTGAGCTGGGAGTGCTGGGTTGGCGACGGTAGGAACCGCTTCTATGACAAGCACCAATGTACGACAAGCTCTGGCACTCATGCTCTAATCGACTCATCATCACCCGTTTCTAGTCATCGTGTTCGAGAACGGCAAATCCGGTTTCCTCGGCGAGCACTCCTGCATGGATGGCACGCCCACGCTTCGTATGAACGAGTTCATCCTGGCCTCGCTTGCAGCGGGCAAGATCGACCTCGGCCCCGCGCGCACCGCAGAGACAGGCAAGGATCTCGAGTCGCCGAAGGAGCTCACCTTCACGCTCGACGACAAGACCAAAAAGTACATTGCGGACGCCGAGAAGAACTTTGACGAGCTCATCGGAAAGCATGACATGGAGGTTCTCCACTACGAGGGCTACGGCAAGGAGTACATCAAGGCGTTCAAAATGTCCCCCGACGCGTGGGCGCAGATGGTGAAGCAGCTCGCGTTCCACAAGATGTTCCGCCGCCCGGGCGTGTGCTACGAGAGCGCGCAGACGCGGAAATACCAGCTGGGAAGGACGGAGGTCATCCGCTCTGCAAGCAAAGAGAGCAAGGCCTGGGCGGAGGCTATGCTTGACTCCACGCAGACTGTGAGCTTCTTTTGTTCCTCCCGTTTGCGAGGGCGAGAGCGATGCTGACGGAATGGGGTTCCTGACACAGGACGAGCACCGCGCTGTGCTGTTCCGAAAGGCGATCGCGCGTCATCTGCAGTACGCCGCATGGGCTGCTGACGGACAGGGCGTCGATCGCCACCTGTTCGGTCTGAAGAAGTCGCTTAAGGAGGGAGAGCCGGTCCCCACCATCTACACTGACGAGGCATTCAACAAGACCAACCACTGGGAGCTCTCGACATCGCAGCTCTCTTCGCCCTATCTTGACGGCTGGGGCTATGGTGAGGGTGAGTACTCATGTTTTTCTCTCTGCGTAATTATTTGATGTCAATCTTCGACATGATCAGTTGTTCCTGACGGCTACGGTCTGTCATACTCGATCGGAGATTACTACCTTCGCTGGACGATCACCAGCCTCAAGAGGAACACGGCCGAGCTCAAGCACTACCTCGCGGAGGCTGCGACAGAGACGCGTGCCATGATGGAGAAAGCGGCGGCCGAAGGGAAGAAGAAAGAGGCCGATAAGGCCAAGCTGTAATGCCCAATGATGCCATTCGATGTGCTGAATCGTGTGCAAAGACTCGATTGTTACTGCAATCGTTGCGTGGTTTTCATGCATTACTGTTATGTTATGCACATGAAGCATCCATAGAAAGAGAGCACATCACTAAACAGCCAGAGGCAAAATCAGAGTCGGGCAACAATGTTGGGTGAGTCGTCGGACTTGGCCGACGTCTCGACCCCGTCGAACACAGGGTGTCTGACGGGAGAAGTTGCGCGTGCCAGTTCCTTACGGTGCTCGTACCACCACTCGATCGCGTAGTCTTTCTCCGCATCACCGACGTCCCGCGATATGGCCTGGAATAATGCTTCTACGAGCTCCCTTCGCATCTCTTCGATGCGGTGTGCGGTAGTATCATTGGCAGATGGCGGTGGTGACACGGAGACGACGATAGCCTTGACCTCTGTGAGCAGCCGCGGGAGAAGCGTGAGCGAGACAGAGGGGACGGTGGTGATCAGCGCGAGATAGAGGCGGTGAAGGTGCTCAGATGGGGCCTCGGGCAGATCTGGAGAAGGAGCGGGTGGGGATGGTGACGAGTGGGCTTCTTGGGAGTACGGCAAGGTCGCTTTGACTGGGGCCGCGCGGGCATGTCGGATGGCGTCTAAGAGGACCTCGATGCAGAACCAGGCTATCGAGTCGGCTTGGACGTGCCCGCTGTCGTGCTCGGTCTCTGAGTGGCCGAAGGAGCTTGCGCTCCGTACGAGTGCCGCATAAGCCATGCAGAGTTGGGTTGTGCTCAGCCGTCCATCGAACGAGTTCTGCGACGTGACAACCAGTTCTGTTTATGCTCGATTTAATAAAGCCTGGTTCTCGAACATACCTCTATCAGACAATGAGCGTACATGGGCAGGACCTTCTCTGCGAAATCCGTGCCTAGCTGCCGTTCCGTTGTCTGCCGGGAACTGGCCTTTTGCGCGTGCGATGCGAAGATCGCGAGCATGACTGAGTGCGCCGACTCGTATGTTTCCCGGTGGGTAGGGTCCCACAGGTGTCTAGCGCGACGGATTAGTCAGTAGCGTTTGATAAATGCCTTGTGGAACGACTGACGGGTGGCACAACGGATACACCTGTGACTGTATGATGGACTCTGATAAGACCGGAACAAGTTGTTCCACGCATGCAAGCGCGAACGCACGTTTGGCCTGCCAGAAGCGAAGAGGAATGTCGTCTACTCCTGTAATATGGGCGGCGGATATTACTACCAGCGACTCCAATTAGTCTCATGAGCTTACCTTTCCCCTTTGCAGCCTCGCCGCCATAGCGACACAGCTCCTCGACGAATCGGCTAGCTTCAGATTCGCTCGCAGACAGTACGTCCAGCGCCATGTAGAATGCGCGCTTGAGTTCAGGTAGCCCGCTCGCCGAAGTCGAGGCCACACCGCCGAATTGCGGCATCACGAAGGAGAGGTGCGAGAGCGTGTGTAGAGCGTCCAATGCGATGGAGTGTGGTGATGACGTCGAGGACGGGACTAGGTTGGAACGATCCGGGTGAGGATGAGGTATGAAAACGACTGCTGAGAGCACGGATTGCAAGACCATGAGTGTCGTGAAGAGTATATTCTTCAGGATCTGCCAGGTCGCAGTCGTTATGTGCCGGGTCGCGCCCTCTGTATTCACATCTATTGACATAGTGGATTTAATTGCAGTGCTGCGAGGGCTTACCAGAAAGGTCGCTATCCTCTGTCACGAACGCGAGAGGATATCTTGCCCAATCCGACTCGATGACGGCAGTGAGCTTCTGTAGGCGAGTCAGTGTGAACCCTATCGCCTCCCAACCGAATGCGCGTCTGGACTCGATGAGCACTGTGAGGGAGAGCGCAGTGAATTTGGCTAGGGACGCCATTGATGCCATGTACGCAGAGTTCGAGATGCTACGAATCACTTGTGCGTGTGGACTGTCGGACTGTGAGAGGGTCAGTATCGATTGAAACTGAGTACGATAGGACTGAGACATTACACGTACAGGGATCATCAACTTTCCTTGCGCATCTGTGCGTATGGACCCTATGGCCCCCTCAAGAAAATGACCTCCATGAAATGATCGTTCAATAGTGGTGACGAGGACATCGACAACTGTCTTCACAAACAGCGTGAGGGAGAAGGTCTGGATAGGTATATGCATCAGTCCACTTACTGGTAGCGGTAAGGCTTGCAAGCGTTGCGATGCAATGCATGGTGTGCATTGGGACGCAAGTAGCACGGCTAATACCAGAGGGTCTGTTGTAGAACTTCGTTTACGGACCTTGACTGCAGGAGCACTATAGAACATACCTTCCTCTACACCCTTCGCCTCGACAGACCTCTTGAAGTCGTTCTCCCACCCGCTCCCTTCTCTCGCATACGCGTCAATAATCTCCACGAATGCAAGCACGACTTCCTCTTCAACCTTCGCCCTGACCCTCGCCTCTTTCTCTTTGAACTTCAGCCTCGTCTCCCAGTCTTCCAGTCCCAACAGCAGTCCAGACGCGCACGCGAGCCTGACGACGGCCACGCTCCCACTGAATCCCTCGATGACCACCCGACACCACCTTGCTAACCTCCCTGGAACATCCACGCCTCTGGAGATGAGTCCTGCCGGGTTCTTCTCCGCCTCCTCCTGGTGTACGGCAACGCGTAGGTGCACGGCGTGTCGAAACGCGACGGTAAGCGCAGAGAGCTTCTGATAGGTGTATGGTTGGAAAAGCGGGCTGCTCAGCACCGTTGCGGTTAGCGCAGTGGGCGATGCCGGGATTGGTACGGGAGGACGGGCGAGGTAGTGAGCAATTGAGGCCTGGAGAGTCTCGAGCGGGAGGTTAGAGGTCGAGCGGGTGAGGTGTCGGATGAGGTTAATGTAGCCACGGTCTGACATTATCGTGTTGGATAGCTGGGATAGAGTATATAGACAACGGTGCTTGGAGATAATGGCAAGGCGTCGGTTCCGAAGTCTGACTTCAGAAACCGCTCGAGAAGGAGCGAGATTTGTCGGGCCGGAACCGTAACGTGAGTACCGCCCAAGTCGCCGTTTTTTCCGAGTCCGCTCGGGCAACGCCACTGCAGTCCCACTGGAGCCCACTGGCCAGGTCGCGGTGACAAGAACGGTTCCCGCGAAAGTTGGTCGAGATGACAATGACATGTGACAGTGTACCCGCTATACTGATACTATAGCTGGGTTGAAGAAGTGTCACATTGGGACAGTTCGGTTGATTGCGGTTAAGACGCAGATGGAATTTGTGAAAGAGCGAGGTACAAAAGAATGAAGGATCCTGAAAGTTCAAGTGGTACTAATATCGATACAACTCAATTGATCACGGAAAGTCAACAAACCAGTAATACACAACTGCTGCAAACGAACAAGTGGGGGACGGAAGAAGGTATATTGAAATTGCCTTCCGCAATGCAGCGATGTTTTCACCATGAGATGGATCAGTCAGTCGTTCAAGTCTTGCGCACAACGCTTATCAACGAGCAGTGGGGGCGGGGGTCACCGTCACTGTCACAGTCGAGCTGGGGGGTGGGCACGTCGCAGCGGCATCTGTCGTAGTTGCGGCGGGAGGTGGGGTTACGGTAACAGTGACAGTTACGGTCTCTTCAGCGCAGTCATCGGTGGCAGTTGCAGCAGGAGCCTCGCTGCGAGCAATTGTGAGCCTCTCGTAACAGATGTGGAATGAGGACAAGCATTCCGTACCTGGTGGTGGAGGCCGCGGCCTCATTGTTGTCACCGCCGACACCCGCAACTGCAGCCTGGATCTCCTCCTCGGTCGCGTCGGGGACAAGTAGGTTTTGCGTGAAGATGCAGCCGGTCGAATCGTTGGGGTCATTGCACGAGTTACCACGCGCGGTCGCGTCATTCTTGTTGCCCGGGGCGAACGTGCCCGACTTGAGCGCGTCGAGCGGGTTGCCGCCCACAGCTGCGATCTGTTTTGCGAGCTCGAGCACGATCGCCTTGTTCGTCTCCGCCGCACCGTCAGACGCAGGATCCTGGTGCTGGGAGAGGGCAGCAACTTCGGGGTTCTTCGCCGTCTGCGTGCACAGCGCGGACTTGAGGCCGACCTGGCCGGTGTTGCGCTCAATGGCGCGGAAGAGCAGTGCGTTCACCATGCCGTCAACATCGCCGGCGGTCTTCGCGTTCGTGAACGCCTGGTCGGCGACCGCTTGCTGCAAGCAAGCGAGATCCTATGACAGGATGGGAGATGTAGACAAGTTTGTGTGAGATTATCAGAAAGCTCACTGTGATCCGGCCTGCACCCTGAGCGGCGGCGGCGTCACCAAGCAGACCAAAGACAGGGTCGACGATACCGTCCGGGTTGTTCAGGAACAGGTCCTGACGGACCCTGACGAGAATGGACTCATGCGAGTGCTCTTGGGGGACCTCGCGGCGCACAGGGGCTGCACTGGCGAGGGAGGAGAAGATGGTGGCGAAAACGAAAGACTTGATGAAGACCATGGTGAAGATGTTATGACACTTATGGTGACCTGACCGGTGTAGTTGTATCGATAAAGTAACCAGGAAGAGAGTACGCCAGCGACCTATGAACCGAACGTCAGTAGTTCTTTCTATACAGCAGACAGTGAGCAAGCACTCACAGAAGAACTTGAAAAGGACAAAACAAGACCCGGTCTTGGCTGGAAGTACTTAGGCAGAATGAGGACTGTACATAGTCCAGCAAACCGCTCGCCTTTATAGTGTGTCGGGTGACACCACGCACGAGCCTGGGGGGCACCAGGCACGGCGGCGGTTGCCATGTACTTACATGTGTATGTCATGCCCTGGTCCAGATAATATTGATATTGAGTGCATGAGGGTAAAACACATCTCCCAACAGAAGACTTAGACAGTCAGAAGATCTACATTCTCTCGTCTTAGCAACTGCAATCAAACGCGGCCGGTAAATTACAACGGTAATCATCCCGATTCGGATCCCGCACTCCTCGATAATGAGCTTAGTATGGTCGGCCCGTTCGGTTCCAACGTACATGGCGGAGGTACCTGAGAGCGTCATTATGCTAGAAACAAGGTCGGCATGTCCACCTCTGCACTGGTAGACAATCAGTCACAGCTCTTCTCGACATGTCGCACAACGAGGCAAACGTAATTGTGCACAGTACACACACTGCAAGGGACGTGATCTGCGCAAGCGAGGTATGTCCACGGTAAGTCCGAGTGATCACGGACGGATGAGCGCATCAGGACACTCAACATGGTCATGGTCACTCCCAATTATATAATTAGTAGTGCAGCGAACTGACACTGGTAATGTCGCCTTGCACGACAGTTCTCACTCTCACTGATTGATCTCGTGTTCTATCAGGGAAAGGAACAGGATAGAGTGTCAATACCATGTGCTGGTGAACCGGGGCGACGCAGAGTTGGCGGAAGTTGTTACAGAGCCAATGCAGGCCGCCGACAAGCTTCATCAAGCGGCACACACGATCGGTGACTCGGACGAGACATGGTCTCCTGTCAGTGAGGACATACTGACCCAACACGACACCGAAACACTGTCTTATTGATTCAGACGATGCGCACAGTCGTACCCTCCTTCTTGGACAGAGAATGAAGATCTTGTTCTGTGACAAGATAGGTCAGTTCACAGTCTGTAGTCATGAACAGCTTCTGCTCACGAATCCCCCATACGTGGGCCCGTAAATCAAGGAATTCTGAGACATGTAAACATTCAGAGACATAGATTGTAAGAGATAGTATTGCATCGTACTCACCGACGTGAAGACCATCATACAATTTCTTCATCTCGGCGCGTACGCGGGAGATGTCTTCCTTCGAGGCCGAAGACTCGCTCAACGCCTTCAGTTCCTTCTCTACCGCTTCTATCCTCCGCACGTGCGCTGAGACCTATGCCCCGAGAGGATATGTATAGCCAACTCACTCCAGACAGAAAGAACATAATCATACCTTCTGGGTGCTTGCCTGCAACTCCTCCACGCTCGCCTGCAGAGCCGCCGACGCTACCTTGTACTCCTCTAACAGGTGGTACGCAGCTAGCGACGAAGCTAGCGAGAACCCAAAGAAAAATCCGACGATGCTGCCAACCTGATCTCAGATATGCTTGCAAAGTAACCAAGAGAAAGCACCCACCCGCCCCGGAAAGCTCCAACGGGCTTCTTCGATGGGGGGACAAACCCCAAGTTGGGCGTAGTCTCCTGGCGCACGACCCGCGTGGTCGAGAGAAGACGACGTGAGGCGACATGCGTAGAGGGTGTCCGTGCCAGTGAGAGCGTGCGGGCGGCGAGCGAGGCCATGGCGGTGCCAGTGAGTACTATGCGACGATGCGCAAAGTCCGTAACGGCGCGTGGGCGCGTAAAGCACGCGTATCCAGAAAGGGGAAGGTCATACTACTTGATATACTTCAGCCACAACCACCATCGACGCGTCCCTCTCGACTTGGCCTGTTGTCCGCTTGATCTCACTCGGACTTCTGACACAGGCTATGAACGACTGAGATGGCTCCGAAACGACAAAACGAGGCGCGTGCCTCGGATGAACTCTCCGGACGTGAGCGCAAGAAACAAAAGACGGCGATCGCGCGAACCATTGCGGTTCAGGATGCTGGATCTGCCAATGCTGCGGGGAATGCTGTAGCGGGTCCCTCGAAGTCTGTGCGGCTCGATAGTAAGTATCTTCCTGTCAAACCCGTGAATCATCTTACAAGAGAATGGACGAGAAGGTATGAAGGGATTGCCGGGTGCTCTGGACGTGCAGAGGTTTGCAGAGGTGTGTCTGCTCAGGTTGATGTAATACTGCACACAATTGATCTCAATTCTTCAGTCAAGAGCATTCGAGATACATGCGATGCAGGAAGCAATGCAGAACGCTCGGTATGTTCCTCCTGTTTGATCATGAGCGGTGCATACGCGTTCTCACCGGGGTGGGTAAGTTCGAACTCTACTCAACGAGCGTGGCAGCAGCTTCCCCGACACCTACGTCGGCGGGCGGCCAGTCATGACGTTAGGCGAGTGCCCTTGAGGTTACGAGACAAGGCACGCGCAGAGGTATGTTTTCCTTCATATTCGCAGGATCCGATGCTGAGGGGCGCGGCGCCCAAGATGGACCCGGCTCGTCGAAAAGCATTGGGTCGTAACAACCCAAAACATGGGAAGTTCAAGAAAATCAAGCGGACAGTCAAACTTCTCAGTCGACAACGTATGCTGAGGCAATACTGAGGATTGCGTTCTTAGCTGACCAAGGAAGATCTTATTACCAGGTGACAAAACCTGGCTTGAGACGCATCTATGGCATGCGAAGCGAATGCACATGCAGAACATGTGGGGATATAGGCTGGTATGCTGCACATCATCCAGCAGTCAATTCGCGGATTCTCATACGAATGATCTAGGCCGTGACCCCAACAGAGAAATCATTTCGTCCTTCACATAGAGCCTCTGTGCACGGATCAATACTTCACGATGCCTCATACTTCGCGACGATCGAAATGAAAGGCCCAGCAGACCTCCTGCGCATGACACTGGATAGTTGTTGCGATTGTCAAGGTCCCAGCTCCGGCGCTACGAGGTTTGCTTCCACGTTTCCTAAGTCATAGCAGAGACAGATATCTTACTACGAGTAGATTTTTGACAGGATCCCGTGCGATGGAGACGTACATCTATGGATACAACAAGTATCCTTATGACCTCATTAGCGCCGCGACAATCCTATGGCGTGGATGCTGCCCAGCGGAGCAGCTGCCTACGACGAAGAAAGGAAAAGGGAAAAACAAAGACAATACAGGGGATTCCCTCAGTGATCCCGCGCAGCGCGCTCTTGTTGTCTGGGTGCGAGTCCATCCTTCTATTACTGAGCAAGCCCACGAAGCCCTTGCCATCTCTGCATCATTCGCTCTTGACTCCGCGAAGAAGGAAGGTCGCATGGTGGAAATCGAGATCGCAGATTTGAGAGAGCACTTCAATGTGTTCGAAATCATGGGTCCAAAGTCGAGCCAGGTTATCAAGGGTGCACTGAAGCCTGTGGAAGATAGACGAGATGACTTCAAGAAGGTATTTGAGAGAGGATCGCCTTCGAGATGTCACCATTGGCTGACTTGGCGTAGTTCTGGAACTCGTTGAACTGCATACAGTCGGCGGGCTCTGTGCCAAGAGGCATGGTGATCGGGTTTACTGTCCATGATCCACGCCTCAGGTTTGTAATCCGCTCTCGGAATCTTTCGACACGATTGACGTGTACTTTCCCAGCTTCCCTCCCAAGAACGCGAAGCCTGACCTTGAGAATGGGACCACACTCTCCCCAGCATCGACAGTGTATCCATCTGCCAACCTCGCCTTGAGTCAACTGTGGGACGAGGATGTGAGAATGGCATTGCGTAAACCAAAGTATAAGAAGAAAGACCTCGACCAGCGTCGATCCCGGGTAAGCCAGATGGTATGACAGGTACGGATGCTTGATCCTATATTATCTCCTCCAGAATCTTGTACCTGGGACGCCTCTCAAGTCTGAACGCAATGACGACCGCATCCCCGTCCTACTCATCCAACGCTCAGTAGAGAACGCTGCCCTTGGTCAACATCCCGGTTCAGCGCGCCTTGCAACCACGACCGCGCTGCACGGCTGGACACTGATTGTCCCACAAGGCTGGGGCATGCCCTTCTTCTCGTCTCTCACCTACACCGGCACGCGGGTCGGCGGACAGCGTGAGCGCCAGACACAGGCGTTCGAGGCGGGTTGCACGCATTATCCGCGCGACTTCCCAAGCACTGAGGCATACGAGGAATATGCGGAGCGCAGGGCGGACGAGGAGCGCGAGGTTTGGGAGCGGAAGCCTCCTGCCAAGCGGCCAAATTATGATAAATTGGGAACGAGGAGCCCATGGCGTGCGGATTGGGGTGTCGTCCTTGGGATAGAGGAGCCTCCGAAACCGCAGGAGCTTGAGGAGTTCGTGGACACGCAGAGGGACGCTATGGTGATTGACGCCACCGCGCCTGCCCCTGGTACGGCGGGTGAAAGAGGGAACAAGAAAATCGACCAGTGGCTCCTGCACGGGCCGGACGTACCTGCCATCGTTGCAGATATTAGTTCCATGCTGAGCCCTGCGGCAGGTTTACTGCTCCATGTTAACCAGGCTCGGGCGAAACGCAAGCTCGACCCGCTCCATGCGAGCTCGCGCGCTGAAGACCTCTTGCGGGGCGCGCTCGTCCAACTGAGCATCACTCTTTGCGGGCGTGGGTGTCCAGATGATTTGGCTGTTATCTACCGCGTAGAGGATCAGGAAGCGCGGGCGTGGATGAATGCGGAGGCGAAGAGGAAGAAAGGTCTTTCCTTAGTAGATGAGACCGAGGTAAATCACAAACTGAAGAGTTTGCATCCGAAGCTGACTGAGCTGATTGTGTTGTCAGCTTTCGCAGGTCCCGCCATTGTCTGACGCTATCGTTGGATATGTGACCACAGGGAGTTTCTCGCTGTCGCTGGGGGAGGGACATGCTGTTGGTGCGATCCCCTTGGCGCGATACTTAGAGCTTCGGAAACAGGCTGAGAGGTGAGTAGCTTAAATGGTGTTTTCTCTTGAAATCTGCCTGATCAGGGATGTTACCAGATTGCGCAACGACTCCAAGCTGCTCGTCAAATTGCGGAACCGGGACGAGACTGTCTGCCGTGCAGCATATGTCGAATTGCTCCATTGAATCGCACGAGCTCTCCATGTATAGGTACACTAGTCAATCGAGACTCTACATTCGTGAGGGAAGAGACAGATGCCGAGAGGTAGAAGAGACGGTATGATTATGCGACGACGCGAATGCAGCAGTCCATGGCAAGCGGTCAAGAACGAACAGAGAAGTCCCATCGACGGGTAGTACTAGCTGAGCCTCCACCTCTCGACCGCAACCTGTATCAACCGCGCCATATCCTCTTTCGCCTGTTTCTTCGCACTGTCTGTGATGCCCTCAAGTGCGTCAAGCTCCTCCGGTGAGGTCTTCAAAGGATTGAACTCGAGCACATGTCCGTCCCTTGTCTGCACTGAGACTAGCGCAGAGAAGGATGGACCGGCAAATGGATCGTCTAATGAGGGCGATACGCGCTCGCTGACGGTGTTTCCTTTCCGCAGATCCATTTGTGATTCGGACTGTGACCCAACTAGGGTGGAGGCCTGCGATGCCGACCGTGAGTGCCCGCCATGTGAATCCGTTACCCCAAGATATGAAGACGATCCCGATGCTGAGCGAACTATTATACTCCGTTGTTTCTTAAGGGTCTTCCCAGCCCCTGGTGCTCCCAGCCGTTTGCCATCGGGTGCGTCGGGATCGCCCTCGGCCACGGCCTTGAACCAGTTATTTAGATCGAGCTGGTACGGGTTGGCGAGAGGAGAACCGTTCACGCTGAGCATGTGCTCATTCTTACGCGGCCAGCGTAGGTGGTTTGCTTCTGACGGCAGTACAGGGTTGAATGTTGAGGCAGATGGTACACGGGATGGAAGGCGTGCAGCTTGTGATGGTTTGGCGGGAGATGTGAACCGAGAAGGCGTACGAGGGAAACCGATGGGTTTGGACGTGCCCTTCTGTGGACTTGGTGAGACTGCTCCAGATGGTATGCGAGATATGTTACGTGTCTATGTATATATGAGTTCGCATGTTCAGGGCACATAGTACGGTCGTACACACCTTGGTTGGTGTCTTGGTGATCGGCAAACGTGATTTATGACTTGTCCCAGGTGCGGAGGGGGGCGCAAGCTTCTTCTTTGGTGTAGCAGCAACTGTTCGAGCTAGGACGGGATGAGCGACGACTAGTTGACGCGTAAGGAACACCTCGTACCGTTCTTGATAGCTCTTGAGGACTCCGGATCCTGCGACCCCCTTGCAACCTTGTTCTCCTCCGCCTCCTGACTCTCCACCCACTTCCTTTTACGTGTGCCAAAGTCGATAGTTGCGTCCTCCGAGCCTAACAGCTCCCGACTGAGCCCTTTAACTGCTGCCTGGATGTCTCCTTTATACTTGACGAATTCGCGCAACGTGACGTTGCGCACTATGCGCGGCATACGCGAGATAAGAGTCTCCTGATGCCTCCGAAAGTTCTCCAGCGTGTCGGCCATCCATTCTTCGAACTGTCGCGTCTTGTGTGCCACTATGGACCCCATAATGAATTGATGTATGCGGCTGTGGATGAGAGAGGGGGGTACTGACCTTCGAGGTCGAGGTTGGCGAGTAACTGCTCCTTCTCCTCTGCGCTGTATTTCCGTGTGCGTGTTCCAGACATCGACGCAGTGAAGCTGTTGGGCGAGGAGGCCGGGAGTAAGGAGGTGGAGATGGTTGACTTGAGAACGCAGCCACCCGCACTGTTCTGCGCGCGCATGCGAGGTCACGTGTGCCCGGACTTTTCTCTCTTCGCCTTCATCTTGATGGCTACCTTGCCTTGAGCTTTAGGTTTCCAAATCTCCTGCGATGCCTATCGACAGTCATGCGCACCTCGTCGCTCAGGGATGGTCTGGGAAGGGCACCGGCCTCCGTCATGGCGCTATCACAAAACCTGTAAATGTCGTTCAGAAGAAAACTCTTGCAGGCATTGGCAAAGACCGCGATGAAGCCTTTCCCTTCTGGGACCAGTAGGTCGCCTCTCATATAGGATACCTCTCCCTTTTCTGAGTAACCTACAGTATTTTCCAAGCTGCTGCAGTCAGCATCACAGTCAAAGTGCACAATTCGGACGCCGAGTCGGTATGTACTTCCACATACTTATCTTCTATCTAGTCGTCACTGTTTCTTGCAGTCCTTACAGGACACAAGTGAAGAGAGCTCAAGTACCCCAGCTTTATCTCTCAAGCATACAAGCACTGGCATTATCTCGAACCGCCGACCACTCTCAGGTACCCCTGCACTCTCTGGGACGAACACGCCTTCTGAAGCTCAGGCGAGCGGAAGCGGATCCGTCACCCCGCGTCTCAGCATAATGGCCATCGCGAAACAACAGGCTGCTCGCCGGATGCTATACTCTATGTTCTACCGTGGCCCCGTTCTCAGCAACGAGGACGAGAGGACTGGAAATGATGAGTTGGCGGATGCAGCGGGGCTATCGTCTGTAGCGACCACGTCTTCAGCGCCTGCGAAGGCTGCAACGGATGTGAAGAAGAGCAAGAAGCGGAAGGCAGAGAGGGAGGAGGATGAGGAAAAGCAAGAGAGAAAGAAGCGGAGACGTGAAGCTAAAGAGCAGGATAGGAAGTCAAGGTCGAAGTCAATGGAGAAGCAGAAGCAGAAGGTGGCAGATAAAACAGACGAGGGTGATGATACAGATGTGGACATTGAGAGGAAGGATTGCAAGGCGGTAAGAAGGGCGAAGAAAGCGGAGAGGAAGAGGCGCAAAGAAGAGAGGCGGGCACGTAAGGAGGAGAGGCGGAAGCAAAAGCTAGATCATAAGGCAGCGAAGACGCAGGACGACGAACGGTATTCTGACTTGGTTGGCGAATCGGGTGCCGGGTTAACAACAACCATCGTCGCTGAGCCGTCAGGGACGGCAAAATCGTCTGGGGTCTCACCGAACACCTTGCAAGAGAAGAGAAGGAAAAGGAAGACCAAAACTTTCTAGTAGATGGTTCGTTTCATGCATCTGGTTCGTTTTAACGGCATATGCATGTGCGGCGTCGTCACCAGGGTGTAATATGTGCATTATCTGACGTGAATGGGGCAGCAGTATTCACGCATGCGTATACGGGTATAACCAAGAGAGAGATCATAGAGAAAGTACCATGGGCATAGCATGGCTATGTAATGGTCGATGGTGCTTTCAGGCCTTCGCAGCCTTTTGCTGTTCAGCCGCCCACCACTGTGGATAGGAGATGAGCGAGGTATCAGGAATGTCGAGACGAACAGTGTCAACGAACCTCGAGCGTCCTCTGGATACCCTCCTCAAGTCCAACTTGAGGCTCGTACTCAAGCACCCTCCTCGCCCTCTCGATGTTGAAACAACGCCACGCGCAACTGAACGTTACGCGATACCGCGTGAAGCCGGGCTCTTTTCCAATTAGCCACGCCCACCACTCCGCCGCACTCGCAAGGATCAGGCCAAACCGTTGTGGCAGGATTAGTCTCTTCTTCGTGTTTGGCTTCTGGAAATGCTCGTCGAAGAAACGGTACACCACTCTAGGGAGGTCCCAGAACCCAGTAGGTTCGCCGTTCGTTATGAAGAAGACTTGTCCAGCGACCTGCAGCTGGGAGTTGTTCTCCCTCTCCAGCGCAGCATCGGTGAATTGATCGAACTTGCCACGAACAGCCGGTTGCGGCACCGGCGGCACATAGTTGGGATCCTCCCAGTTTGCCAGAATTTTTTCGGCATTAGGAGGTAGGGTCACGTAGGGTCCGAGGGGACGTGCCGACGATGTGGGTGTGCGAGCGCGTTTGGTTGTGCATTCGATGGCCGGAAGGGCAATTGAGAGGTTCTCCTTCAAGCGCTGAATCTCTGTAGGGGACGCCGGCCCGAGTCTGTCTGCGGCGAGGAGGTGCGCATATGCGCAGTTTCCGACATACGTCCAGTCGAAAAGGTTCGTGTTGTCGCCGACTTGTATGTGACTCTGGCCGCGTTGCCATACCTGGAAGAGGCCCGCGATGAATTGACGGTCTCCCGGGCTGAGTAGGTAGACCAGGGCTATCTGAGACATAGACGGCTGGAGTCGAATGACAGGGGTGCTCACCCAAAAATTCCTGCTGGTCGCAATGCGACCGTGTAGAGACCACCCTTGCCGTTTGCAGCAAGTACAATCTCCTCCGCCTTCGCCTTCGACTCGTTGTACGGGTCCATAGCCTTCTCTGGTAGGGGTATCCGCTCGTCGACGTCAATCAGGTTCTCTCCGTTGAAGACAACACCAGCAGAACTCGTGTAAACGAGCTTGGGAACTCCATTGGCAATTGCGGCATTAATAACGGCTTGGGTCCCGTCCACGTTCACCTTCCAGTAGAGTGCAGGGTCATCCAGGCCGTGAAGCGGGGATGCGGTATGGATGATGCAGGTCGCACCACTCTGTCACGACCTCAGCTAGTTATTCGAATTGGTACCACAGAAACACGCACTTTGCGCAACACGTCCGAAACCTGCTCTTCCTCGCTAATGTCGGCGAAGTGAAATGGCACGTCATGGTAGCGCTGTACGATGTCGAGCACTGACACTGAGTCTCCTCGCGCGAGAAGGGCCTCTACGACATGTCTCCCAAGGAAACCACTACCACCAATAACGATGTAGATGTCTTTCTGACCGGTAGACATGATGGAAGGAGAGCGAAGACGAACCAAAGTACAGAGGAAGGTGGGGGATGTCTCTCAGGGGGGAAGGTCGCAGTCCAAGAAATACGCGCTCTCGCACCACTTCTGAATCTCAGCTGGCCTGTCTATAAATAGGCATATCTTCGCCATAAGTGGACTTGGCCTGAGAAAGTATTTCATAGTAAAACAGTCTTCTCTGAACATCATGTTTGTGAAACACTGTACATCAAGATACACTCTGCATCTACAAAAAAACCCTTCCTTCTATTGCACTCGAGAGTGTCCGTACCTTGTCACATAAAACCCTACTCCGCTACTGTCTCTTCTCTTTAGTCCATCCTCTCTCGGATGCCTCGTCAGAGACGGGTATGTATCCTCCTTCGCGCCATGTCCGAAGTCTAGCACGAACGGACGCGACTGGGTCGCGCCGAAAAGCCTCGAACTCTCCAACACGACCGAATAAACTGGAGACGCGTCATTACCCGGGGCATGCACGCTCCATCCGCGATTCGCGGCGCGCACGTCCCAGAAGGCGACGACGCTGTGGCGTGCAGTCCCAGCAGCGATATGGCATGCTGAACCCCCACCAGCCGACACGTCATAGATGGGCTCGCAGAGCCATGGGTCGCACAGGCTGAGCACAGGATAGAGTGCGCCGCCCGCGGGGAAGGACGTCACGCCGGGAATGCGGTGGGCACGGCGGGAAGAGCGAAGATCGTGCACGTTAACAACCCCGTCGTACCATCCAGAGATGACAATGTTTTCCGATGCGCCCCATGGCGCCGATGGAGGAACTCCGCAGATACCGTACACGGCGGAGGCACAAGGGTGGTCGTCGTACGTGGTGTTCGTAAGGATGTAAGAGGGTGTGTTAGATAGATGCGATTCGCGCAGGGAATGCACAACGAGAGGCGTCAGGGATGACGCTCCGAGGACCGCATGCCGGTCCGAGAGGTATGTAGCCCAGCTCCTCACACGGAGCTCGATAAATTGAGGGGGGATGCTCGAAGAAGAATGGGAAAAGAATACGGCGGTGCCATTTGATGACAACGAGAGGACGTGACTGCCGTCAGTTGAGATGCTCTCGACGGCCTCCGTCCCGTGGCAGGGTCTTCTTTCCCGGTGGCTTGCCTCAAGGTGGATGGGAGTCTGTGCTCCAGCTTTGCACGCGGGCAGAACAACACGCTCGAGCATGCCATCTGCGAATCCGACATATACTGTGCGGTCAAACCCACCGTCAGGCACGCACTGTATACTCGTGATATCGCGGGAGGCCTGCAGGACCCTGTTGACCATGTACGCGCACTCGAACTGAATGTTTGGTACTCCACTACACTCTTCCGATTTGCCGAACACATAAGAGTATATGTGGCTCGCGGCAGCCACGAAGAGGCGCGAGCTATTGATGGCAAGATGTGGTTGTAGCTTGGAAGTCCATTTGGATGCCAATGGTCTCGCTACAAATGCAGGGACTGTCCAATTGTGGTCGGACATCGTATGGAACCTGCGCAGAGCCACCATCAGTCGCGGTTCGATAAGTTGGATCGCGAAGACGGAACAGAAAGATGACACACACAGTTGAGGCCTGCTCGATGGGAGCATGACACGCCCCGTCTATATTAGAGTCACACGTTCTCGCAAGCACAGTTTGATATGGCATCAATGAGGGTAGAAAGGCGGAGTATGAGATGCTGACTCAAGTGGAGGAGGTGTTCTAGTGCCTCTTGGAACGAAAAGAGCACTTGGTAATGGCAACATAGATGACCTTCTCCACTCTCTCTTAACCTCTTACGTTCTCTATTCCAGGTAGAGAGTTCGAGTATACTTTTCGAAAGGCAATGGTGCCGTCACATCGATCGAGAATAGACGTTTGAATCACTCACCTCACTTGGGCATACGGGCTCCACAACTGCATCGACTTCGATAAGCTCCAGGTGAACCGCGGGTTTATCTTCATGTACATCTTCCAGCCATATTCATGGACCTGTACGGTGTCTTGTCAATTATCCGGGCGCATTCGGATGGTTGGAGTGCTCACTAGCGCATGGAAGTATCGTGAGACTTGTGAAAGATTGGCCAGATCCCCCAGATACAGATATCGTAGGACGGTGATCCAAATGTCACTGGGAAGTGAGTGGGCGTACATGGCGAATCGAGTGCCACAAGCCTATGTGCCGATGGAGAAGGACGCAAGGAGTTAAGCTGTCGCAAGGGTCGTACCCAAGCCAACCCACTCAGTATTTAACGAGAGCCAGAGGAGGACAGATTGTCGTACGTCAACTTTCGTGTCGCACAAATTGTGCCTAGTTCATCCGCACAAGCACACTCAGGGTGCAGCGTCGGCGCCAGGAGGAGTGATAGAGCCTGTTCAAGGTCGGTGAGTATCAGATTGAGATGGAAGCAAATATCATTCCGTACCCGAGCCTCGGAGTCAATGCCACATCGGGATAAGCGCTCATAAGACGCGGTGGCGGCAACAACGCGTCCAGTCCGGTTCACTCGGCAGGCCTTCTCCTGCACTCTACATTCGTCACCGTAATTCTCCCTAGCGTCCACGACGCCAGCTATGCGCAGAGATGTGCGGATACTACTTGTTGGTGACGGTGCGTGTTTTCATCGGACTGTCGTAGCGAGTGATGCTGATTTACGTTTGCAGAGGTTGTCGGGAAGAGTACCATAGTCACCTCGCTCATCAAGGAATCCTTCGTCCCGCGCGTACGTTCGTGTCATCTGCGCGTTCGTGAGCCCCATTGATTGAAGGAGGCGCTCCATTACCACTGTTCCATGTTTCCCGGCCCTCCAGGTCCAACATATCGTTCCAGAGGTGACTATCCCCCCAGAGGTTACCCCGGAGAATGTCACGACGTACATCGTCGATTCTGGTAGTGCGTAGCAGTCTTGTTCCCTCCTTCTACGACGAGCGAGCGCTTTGTCAACCGCAATGCATTTTATGGTCGTCTCACGATAAATGACCCACTGGTCGTCACGTCGTCCAGTGTCTCGGAGTTAGCACTTGCAGTCTTCAGTCTTGAACGCGCTTTTATTCTGTAACGCTCTGGTCCCGCTTATGGGAGAATTGCACGCTTATAATATGGGCATTTTCAGGTGGGCCGAATGACCGGCCACATCTCGAGAGTGAAATTCGCAAGGCGCATGTCATCTGTGTCGTATATTCCATCGACAACCCCAACTCCTTCGACCGAATACCGACATATTGGCTACCTTACTTTCGGCAACTTGGTGTCAATGTAAGTCCTTCTTCTCACTCACTGTGTTTGTTGTGTTCGACGCGTCCGGATAGGTCCCAGTGATATTGGTAGGCAACAAGATAGACCTTCGAGGTGGCGAAGTCACGAACGAGGCCCTCGAGGACGAGATTATACCCATCATGAACGAGTTCAAGGTGCGCATTGCCTGCTATCTTTTGGCAATGGCCATACCGGATGAATAGGATCGCTAGGAAGTCGAAACATGCGTAGAATGCTCCGCCAAACTACCGTTGAACGTGTCGGAGGTTTTTTATTTTGCACAGAAGGCTGTCCTTCACCCTACTGCACCACTTTACGATTCACGAGATCACGTCAGTGCGTCCGTCTCACAACCTTCATGACTGATAGTCATCGGGGATGCCCCTCAGGTGCTGAAGAAGGATTGCGTCGCCGCGTTACGCCGGATTTTCAAGTTATGTGACATCAACAAGGACGGCATCCTTGACGCAGCGGAGTTAAACGAGTTCCAGGTGATCATCCGATGAGTGGACCCCGGTGCATGCCGTTCGGCTGACAGTTCCTCCGGTAGCGGAAGTGTTTCGACGCGCCGTTGCAAGCACAGGAGCTCGAAGGCATCAAGGACATGGTCCGGCAACATTCGGAGGGTGGTGTGCGCGACAACGGTTTGACTGAGGCCGGTTTTCTGTACCTCCATACTATTTTCATCCAACGTGGTCGATTGGAGACAACGTGGACGGTGCTGAGGAAGTTTGGATATGGCGAGGATCTCCGACTAACGGAGAGCTTTCTCTACCCGAAGTACGCACACATTGCTTTTTACGGCGCTGTCGGGGTTATTAACTCTATTTAAGGTTTGAGGTCCCTCATGATTGTTCAGTAGAGCTCACGCCTCTTGGATACCAGTTCCTGACCGTAATCTTCGAAAATTACGACAAGGACCAAGACGGTGCTCTGAACAAGGAGGAGCTGGATGAGCTATTCAGCACCTCACCGGGGAACCCATGGGCCGGTCAGAAGTTCCCCGACACGACTGTTGCTGATGACACTGGCGCAGTAACACTCCAAGGTTGGCTGGCACAATGGAGGTTCGTCCATGACCAGCCATGGATGATAGAGTGAAATCAACGGTCTTTGTTGCAGTATGACCACGCTTCTCGATCACAGAACAACGCTCGCATATCTGGCGTACCTGGGATACCCTGACGAGCCTAGAACGGACGCGTTGCAAGTGACGCGACCAAGGAAAGTGGATCGACGGAAGGGCAAGTCAACGCGGAACGTCTTCTTGTGTTATGCTTGTGGTGCTGCAGGGTCAGGGAAGACCGAGCTTCTCAGAGCCTTTGCAGGGAAGCCGTTCAGCCCCGTGTATGAGCCCACAAAGAAGATGAACAGCGTCGTGAACTCTGTGGATCTGGATGGGTCGGAAAAATACCTCGTGGTGGGTGTCCCAGTTGTTGATCGCGATCGTCGCAATAATCCACCGAGGACGTTTAGCTTCAAGAATTTGGGTCGAAATACGAGGCTGAAACGCTTCGAAATCCGAAGAAGACCGACCTCGCGGACGTGATCGTATACGTGCACGATTCTAGTGACACAAACTCGTTCTCGTACATCAGCTGTCTACGGGTAGGCATCTCATCCTTTCTGTGTAGGTCGATTCTGATTACTGCTCTCGGAAACAGCAACATTACAGTCTTGACCACATACCAACACTGTTCGTAGCAACGAAATCAGACCTCGACCTTGCCCTTCAGGTACGTTCCGGTACTATATGAACGATCCTCAAGAAAGGTACCCACAACGTGTCCGGCGTCCAGAGACACGAAGTGCAACCAGATGTGTATTGCCGGCGATTATCACTACAAGTTCCCATTGCGGTGAGCGTCAAGACCGGACAGACAGCCGACGTGTTTCACGCCATCTGCAGAGTCGCGATGAACCCGTGAGTGCCTTGCCTGTGGTTTGCGTTTAGCCGATCACAGCGTGTTTTGCTGCGCTACACGTTCGCTGACACGTTCGACAGCAATACCGCTATTCCAGGCGGTGCAGATCGCGCGTTGTCGGCAACAGCGCGGTTGGGAACGTACATGAAGGTGGCGTCGATGGTAGGTGGACTCTCGGTTGGGCTGTATCTCGTGTACCGGATATTCTCGCGGCCAGGCGGAGGGCAGGGGTGGAGTGTAGGACGTTGGCTTGCGTGGGTATTCGGAAGCGGGCGACGAGAGTTGTAGCCTGTGGATATTCATCTGTTAATCGTGGTAGACTTGGTCTTATTGCTAGCATTGTTGAGACCCTGAAGATGGGGAGCTAGGAGACGATCCATGCGTTGGGCGTTAGGAGGCTGAAATTGGTATGGGTGACTCAATCGGCTAGATCCGATAATCGACAGTCTGGCGCACGGCGGGGGCGTGGCGTCAGCGGGCAGCATAGTGACATAGCCCCAATGAGGGCTACAATAGTCCTCTCGCAAATACAACCTGCCTTTGCTTTAGCCCTCCATCCTCCACCTGACTCTCCTTGTTTGCGAGACAGACGGTCTGCAAATTAGATATAACGTCCTCTAACACAAGTACCTAGCAAGTACAATACTTTCACGATCACATTCCGACCATTGAACGATCCTCAACGAATGATGGATGAAGACATGGATATGTCGGGTGCACCCGCCTTCGCGCCTCAGTCAGACGTGCAGGCTCCGTTCCAGCAGCCGCAGATGCCCGCGCAGATTCTGGACGACGGTCGGAAGATGCTGTACGTACAAACATGCTTAAAACCGTCCTTTCTCTGGGCACCCGTCTCCTGGATCAGGTTCAATAGACTAACAAGCAGTGTCGGTGCTCAGCGATCTCGTCTTCGTGCAAGACTGCACGGGCAGCCAAGGGAGCTACATCGCATCCGCGACGAAGAACATTGAGGAGATCTGCAACCACATCTACGAGTCAGGCAAGCTCCAGGCCCGCGAGGACCTCCGGATCGGTCTCGTCGCATACCGCGACCACCCGCCCCAGGACCATACGTACGTAACCAAGAACTTTGGATTCTCTTCGGACATCTCGCAGGTCCACAAGCACCTGTCGAGTCTATATGCCTCAGGCGGTGGAGATGGCCCCGAGGCGGTAACTGCTGCGCTCGCGGAGGTTCTCGATATGGAGTGGAGACCAAACGCGAGCAAAATGGTTGTCCTTATAGCCGATGCACCCCCGCACGGTATTGGAGAGTATGGAGATGGTAACAGACATTGATTCGTCTCAACTGGTCTGCGGTGCTTGACTGGGATGCACAGGCTTTGACGAGGGGTCTCCTGATGGGCATGATCCTCTCCAAGTTGCGCGAGTAATGGCCAGCAAGGGCATCACACTGGTGCGTTCGTGTTCGGTCTTGAAAATATCTTATATCCTCATCTCTTGTAGTTTTTCGTTGCTTGTGAGCCGGCACTGAGCGGATACTCTGTGAGTCCACCCTTCCATTGCCTGATTCCGCGGCGACTAATTTCTGTGCAGTACGCAACGGACTTCTATCAAGCACTCACGAACATCACTTCTGGCCTCATGCTCCCACTCACAACTGCGGACCTCCTCACGCACGCAATCGTCGGCAGTGTTCTGGAAAATCTTGATATGGAGCGCTTGGTGCGAGAAGTCGGGCAAGCGGTCTCGCAGCGGATATTGGGAAACAACGAGAGCGTGGATGACGTCGCCCGGGAACTGCACGAGCGGTTACTTCTCCGGAACGAAAGCACGAAGAAGGTCGTGATCGAGAGCATCTACCGGGAGTCAGAAGAAGCGAAGCATAACGTCAATGTTTACATGCAAGCTCCAAGCCTCGCGGACGCACGCCCGCATCTGAAGAGGGTATGTTTGGCCCGAGACAGTAGAGTTTGGACCATCGTTGACACCTTACGTTGGTCCCAGGTACCTTCCACCCGATTCACCGACAAGTACCTCCATGCGAGAATGTCGTCTTCACGAAGCTCGTACTACAGTTCTCCTTATATGCCCGCACGGCCGGCCCCGGAAAAGACATCCCCAACGAAGCCATCGTCACCGCCACGCAAGGTCGTTACCGACTTCAAGGCGTTCGGCGCTCCAACGACAGCAAGCGTGTTTGGCACCGCTGTCCAGTCGACACCATTCTCGCTGGCCGGTGGGAAGGCCGCGTTTGGAGGACTGCGGAGTAACGGGCGGCCGGCAGCGTTCGACGATGACGATGATGAAGACGATGACAGTGGTGGGAGGCAACGGGTTGAGTTGAGGGAAGACTCGATCACGCTCGATCAGGTGCGTCGTACACGCAGTGTCCTTCTCGTGTATGTGTTCATTTCGACGATTTGTTGACATCGCGTTCTAGGCACGACGTATCGCAATGCAAAGTGCTTGGAGGAGCACACGTATGTGAAGGGGACCCGATGCATTGTGTTGGCCTGGGTCAGTACTCTTTTCCCTTTCTTGTGCGGATCACTGCAGTATGCTCATTCAAACATGCCTATAGGTTCTCCCCACTATGACGGAGAACGCTTGGACCTTCCTACCCAAGCCTGACCCTACGCTAGCTCATTGCTTGTGTTGCAGCCCGCTCTTCCACCCTTTCCTTATCTTCATTGTCGCTTAGCACCTCCTCATCATGGCCATCATCTTCTGTAGCTTGCATCGTAACTCGCACTTTGCATCACCTTTTTTCTTGATCGGAAGTAACCTCTGCGTTGTTCAGTAGCTGTATGATCAATTGTGTCTTCTCGCAGTACTAGTAAATATCACTCTACTCCATGCATGACGTACCCATAGACCTTCTAGGAGTAATGTATGTCGGACTGCGTGCGCCTAGACAAAGACTCGCAAAAGTACGTATACGGACTTCTCGACGAGTTTGACATAGATTCAACTATCGCTACTTCTTTCATTTGTCTCGAGCTCTATTCGTGTGTTGAATATCAGTGGGTGGTGATCTTGAATTGTAGCTTTTATTGTCAAGGTGTTTTGAATTGTGTGCGCGGCCGACCCAATCAATGGCCAGTCGATGTCACTTCGTCGGCTGTGTCACTCCACTTCATCTTATAAACCACCACGTCTTTGAGACTGGTGTCCAGAATAATCATGTACAAGGTTACACTCGATCAATCGTTTCACCTTCTGTCTTCAATATAGCTTACTCGAACTGCACCTTGTTCTAGGAACCGCTCACGTAAGATTGGGTATGTGTAGATGATGGCGGAGGATTCACCTTGTAGAAAGCGACGTATCCTGCGATGTTTTTGGCGGCGTCCTTGGGATCGGGGTAGTACCTAGACAAGTACGGTTTCGATCTGAGCCTGGAGGAAAAGGCGTGTTCCTGCGAAGTTACGCACCATGCGACGTCGTTTACTTCGGTCTTGCCGTTGATTGTGGCGTTATAGTACGACGCGACTCTGAAGGGCTGGAGGATAAGTATGGGGGAATCTTGTGACCCGATTATGCCTACCCTTTCCATGAACAAGTAGTGCTGAGGAACAGTCATGTGCATCATGATCAGGAGACATAGTCAACATATAGTGGTTGTCACGCACTGGGTGGGGGAGCTGGTGAGGACCGCAGTGTGTATTGCTGCTGGAGGAAAGTAGTGGTTTCCCTCGACCACGACGGTATCGGTGGACTCGGCGAGAACGGTGCCGTTGAGCGTGACTTTGACCATGATCGCTGAGCTGGAGGAATGATATATGGCTGGACGTGGAGGTCAGGATGGTGAGAAAAGTCGCGATGGAGCTGCTTATACTGTCCCGCTCGTGACCTCATGACTGCGCTCGGAGGATGGTACAAACTAGATACTATTTCACGATTGGTTCTATCCTTGTAGCGCAGCATGGCTCAGCTAGTGCACAAGTACGCATATTGTACAGATAATACAGAGCGTATGAGATGGCCGACTGGAGGTGCTGAGCGTTGAGATGGCAGAGAGACTGTCCTAGAGACCTGCAGTCTTAGTGAGAGTTGAACTTATGGATAATTCGGTGAGGTCATGTTAACGTTGGGAGACGCCTTACGGAAGGAACCGGCATGATCTGGGTACCCCACTCATTATAGCAAAATAACCTGACCATCGCTTACTTCTCCTCCACTGCCTTGAAACACACATCCAGAGTGTCTCTTTTCCGCATCCGCCGCCTTGCTTGCGGCCCCTACCGAGAGGGATGCCTTCGAAAAGCGCAAACAGCATGATCGGTGAGCTTTTTTCGCTGCAGCGCGGGTGCACCCCGCGCCATGCTCACCAGACAATTAACTCCGCGTGATTTTGCCCTTCAGCTGGCGCAGGAGGCGGCCTCGTCGCCAGTGTCGCGACATGCCCGCTAGACGTCATTAAGACCAAGCTCCAGGCCCAACGCGCCGTCCACGGACACGAAACCTACCAGGGTGTGGTCGGTGAGGGCTCTAACACTCGCCTCCTTTGGCGTGCCGCTCTCTGTGTGTAGAACCGCGGCTCAACGTACGTCCTGTCCCCCCCCATTGTCTCGTCCAGCGACCGTCAAAAGCATTCTCAAGCACGATGGTCTACGTGGCATGTACCGCGGCCTTGGCCCCACCATCCTCGGCTACCTCCCCACCTGGGCGATTTACTTTGCTGTGTATGACGGGATTAAGAGGCACTTTGGGGAGAAGCCTCTTGCCGAGATCGATGGTGTCCGCCATGTATACCCTGCCGCGCAGGTCAAGGGATACCAACCGCTCGCGCGAGAACACCCATGGACACTACATATTCTCTCCGCCATGGCCGCCGGCGCGACGAGCACTATCTGTACTAATCCTCTATGGGTCATCAAGACTCGCTTCATGGTGCGTGTAACTCCACTATCTCCGTCCGTCCGGCGATTTTGCAAATGTCGTGTGCCGATTATCGCAGACACAACCACGAGAAGAAGTGCGATACAAACATACACTAGACGCGGTCTTGACTATTTATCGGACCGAGGGCTCGAGTGCATTCTTTCGAGGACTTTTACCAAGTCTCCTCGGAATTACCCACGTTGCGGTGCAGTTTCCGTTGTACGAACATCTCAAGAGATTGGCCGGTGAGTGCAGTGCCTCTCATGCATGACCGCGCTCGCCCCCTTGTTCTCTGCTCACGTGTGAGAGTTCGCAATCGCTTATCATTCTCCGCCCATAACAGCTCGGGGACGGTCCGAACCTCTTTCGCCCTATCAAATCCTCGGCTGCTCCGCAGTGGCAAAGATGACCGCGTCAATCGTCACGTACCCGCACGAGGTCGTGCGCACCCGATTCCAGACGGAGAAACGCCCCCTCTCGATGAGCGGGCTGGACGGGAGCGACGCGTCCACCCGCGCGCCGCGCGGCGGGATCATCCGGACCACGAAACACATCATCACACACGAGGGCTGGCGCGCGCTGTACCGGGGGCTCTCGGTGAACCTCGTCCGGACCGTCCCAAATAGCGCGGTGACGATGCTGACGTGAGTGTTGCGCCTTTCGACGCGTCGTTGCGTCGTGTTTGTGTGTGTGGAGACTCGGTGTGCTTACGAAGTCGGTTGCGGGGCGGTCGCGTGCTTTTCTTCTTCTGCGCGTCTTTGGATGCGATTGGGATGTGCTTTTTGTTTTGATTCGGACAGATACGAGATGCTCGTGCGCTATCTCAACGCTCGATCCGGCTTTTCATGACACGACTTTGACGGACACGGACGGCGCGGGTACGACGGCGCGCGGCGGCACGCACGGACAAGACAAGCAGCAGAGGGACGTTGGCGATCCTGGCCTGGCCTGGCCATTCTGTAGTCGCATAGCGTGGTGTCTTTCACGCAGTGCGCACGACATCCACTCCTGGGCCTATATCCGCCCGCTTACACGCTTACTGGCTATTTGCAATAGATGGGAGATTTTTACCATACGAGGAGGGAAGCGAGAGAGAGAGAGAGAGCTTACGAGGAAAAGGGGGGGGGGCATTGTATCATATACCACACACATTCTTTTCTCTGACATCTTAGTAATTGCTCGTGTACTCATCGAGAGTTCCTGTAGGTGCTGTAATACAGTTTTCCGTCTGCTTTCGTCACTCGCCAACGTTCCCCGCGTCCCCGTCTTCCATCCACCGCAATTTGTCCACAAGTGGTCTTCTGGCGGCAGACCAACACACGTATATATTGCTTCGGGAAGAAAAGAACGGCACAACATACGCCTCGAAGGATAGTCTGACTCAGCTTTGGAAGTACTTTGGACCCTTCCCGCTCCATCTGCTTTCGTCACTCGCCGACGTTCCCCGCGTCCTCGTCTTCCATCCACCGCAAGTGGTCTTCTAGCGGCAGACCACACACGCTCTATCGCTTCGGAAAGAAACAGAACGGCACAACATACGTCTCGAAGGATTCTGGTAGCGGACCGCGGTCAGTCTGACTCAGCTTTAGAAGTACTTTGGACCCTTCCCGGGCTTTTCCTTCGGCCAGCGGGGTTTGCGGGTGCAGTACCAGGATCGTGAGATACAATCGTTCTTCCGCGGCGGTCATGGTAGTATGAGAGAGTCCGTCTGTATATATCTACACCATAACGAATCAGATTGAGCTCATAGAGGCTAGGGAGATTGTAGGAGGTAGCTACATAGGGAATCATGACCAGTCGCAATGGGAACACTGGACTCGAACGGGCAAGAGACGCGCGCTGTGTGGCCAATGATAGGTATCGCTGACGAGGAGGTTTATAATTGCGGCGGCTGCGGCGTTCTGCGATACAGGAATGAATAAGCTTATCGGACCGACACGAAGAGGGGAGAACGAAAGGGAAGAGGGAGTCGAAGACGAAGACGACGAAGACGAAGATGGAGGAGAGAGGATGAGGTTGATGTTGAAGAGTCCAGGTATCGAGTATATGTCTATTAGTCAGACAGAGCGGTAAGGACCTCTTGTTTTGGTGGAAGTACTTTAACGAAGTCGAACGTTGGACGTCGGAAGAGAGAGGAAGGCAACGTCCGCCTCCTGGCTCGCCCACTTCAAGTTAGGAAGGCTGCAATGAACGCGGTCCGATCACTGGCCTGGCACACCTGCCAGCACTGCAGCTAGCAGTCTGCCCGTTGCCCGTTGCCCCTTGTCCATTCAATATTGCCCACCGACATATCATCCGATGCCACCGGTACCTGTTAAGCCCGTACGACGTTGCTCGCTCAACAGACTCAAGAGTCAAGATCCTGGGCACCCGAGCCCCGAGCCCCGAGCCTTGCAGCCCTGCAACCCGCAACGGCACAACCCGTGTTCCGGAAAGCGGGAAGTGCAATCAACTCGCGTCCACAGCGTGCCCCGGACCTGCCGACGTCGACGTCGGCGGAGAGAGGGACCCAGCTTAGCTGTATACAGCAAGGCACGCATAACATTCCACACATGTGCTGCAGTACTGATTTTCGGGAGAAGAGAGCGAGGGGAGCGAGCATAGGTAAGATCAGGATGGGAAAGACGCCGCCCGGACGCCTGGGCCAGGTGGGGAGTGGGAGAGAGAGGGGGGAGGGGACCAAAAAAGAGCGTGTGACGCCGAGCCACTCTGGACGGCGGGTTGGGAGTCCGGGGGCGGATGCGGTTCAGGATCAGGTGTAACGGGACGGGGACGGGGACAGGACAGGACAAATCTAACGGGACAGGACAGATCCAAAACGCATGGAGTTGGCCATGAAATATGGAGTTGGGGGGGGGGGGGGGGGGGGGGGGGGGGGGGGGGGGGGATGCGGAGGAGAAGAGCAGGTTCCGTACGTACGAAAGACAACAAGTTTGCGGGCTGGTTTGGGTAGAGTACACGATCCGGACAGGCGGCAAGGAAAGAGGCAGCTATAGGACCGTTCCGGCGAATAATCAGTGGAGATATGGGGAGAAGGAATCGGGGGTGTTGAGAACCGGGACGGACTTCCGCGTGAGCGCAATCCGCCCATCTACAGTCTACAGTGCCCGCACTGACGCTGGCAGGGGGGCAGGGAGAACCAGGGTCATTAGTCGACTGGTCGACTGGCCGATGGGCCCTGGGTGGCAGCGGGAAATGGTAGCCCAGAATTGGAACTGGGACGGGCTGCACGGGGCTGGAGACTGGGATCCGGCAGTCTGGACTGGATATCGGATACTGAGGGGACGGCGGCGGCCCTGCACCACATGCCTGGCCGCTAGGGTACTGGGTACCGAGTATACTGAATACTGAATCGCCGGACAGCGGGAGGGCAAAAGTCGAGACAGAGCAGCATAAGCGGATACTGCAATTGGTTGCCCCCTGCCCCCCTTGCGCCCTCCCCCTCCCCCGGTTGTTGCCTGCCGTCAGTGTGCGAGGTAGAGACAGAGACAGAGACAGAGAAGGGAGCGGCTACTAGCCAATAGCCAGGGACCCGAACTGACACCGAAATCGAAACCGAACCCGAGCACGAGGGAGACCAGTGCAGCCGGGCGGGGAAGCCCCTTCAGGCTCCAGGTTTCAGCTTCGAGCTGCTGCTGTGCCTGCACACAGCCCTCTGGGTGCAGTGGAGTCGTGGGATGAGGGCGCGCGCGAGAGAGAGAGAGAAAGAGAGAGAGAGGGAGAGAGAGAGACATGTCAGGACAAGCAGTGGTCATTCGGAGCTCAGGCCGCCCTTGGGGGAGACGTCGAACTGGGGACTGCAAAAATCATGTTGGAGGAGGTAACGAGCGGACGGCCAACGTACGACGAGCGCGTGGCACAAAGAGCTTGTGGGGCGGGATTCCAAGAACGTGCAAGAGGTAGGCACTAGAGCTGAGGGGATGAGGATGATGGAATTCGAAGGGTCCATAGCACCAAAGGCGGCTGCAACTCTTTGTGGCTATTAATAGTCCGTGGTAAAATAAAGTATAATGACCAACGGGGGAGGGGCGAGGTGTGCAGGGGGTTGTGGGTACAGATGACGGAGGAGGAGGACAAGGACGAGGACGGTGGGGAAAGGCGGGAGGAAAGGAGGACGGGAAGCGCGGGTGCGGGTAGGAAAAGGCGGCGTAGTAAACTAGGCTAACGGGATACACAGAGCGACGTTAAACAGAGTCTCCCTCGGCATCAACCCCTCGAGAGAATGACCGGAGGAGTGGACGAACGAAAACGCGGACAACAGCAGCGAAAGATGAGCGAGAGTTTAGCGGATCGTGGGTGAGCGAACAGCTATTACGATGACGACGACGACGACAACGGGATGCACGCGTGTGAAAAATCGCAGAGATTCTGCGATTCCAGACACAGGGCCAACACCGCGCCGGCAGCCTTGCGACCGCCGGTGTCAGTGGTGGTCCTGCACGGTCGCTGTGTCGTTGCCTTCGTCGCTCAGCGTCTCGACCCGCACACCCCGCGACGAGCTGACGCTCCGTATGTCGCGGCCCTCCTCCGCGAGCTCCTGGTTGAGCAATGCCGCGCGAGTGGGGACCTGTCCAGAGTCGTCCGGGCTTTCGCCCTCCTCGACGGGCTCGGCCGCGAAGTCCGGTTTGCGGAGAGCCTGCCGGAACGCGTTCGCCATGATCGCAGCGTCCGCGCCGGAGAACGGGCC
>AXZM01000650.1:0-62021 GCA_000743315.1 Lignosus rhinocerotis TM02
TCGGTAGTAGTATGTGCGTTCACACCCAAGCATGACAGACGCCATCCACGTGACACAGTTTGGGGCGCCTGCTCTCTGGCACTCTCCGTCAGTGCTGGGCGCATACCACTTCCCGACGCGTCCTCCGCAACCCTCCATCTCCTGGATATTCCTCATTGTCGTCGCCCACGGCGACCAGCGATATGTCTGCAGCATTGAACGCTCACGGTGACACATCAACCCACTCCTCCGTGCCAGACATATCCCTTGGCTCCTTCACTTCGACACTATCAACTCCTATCCGTGGCCTCCGAATACCTTCGACATCCACGGGAACGACAGCGGTATCACCAAGCGGCTCCTTTGCCAAGAGACGCGTAGATGAAGTGACTCCGGTGTCCAAACGTTATGGGCACGACGACGATGGCGAAGACCACGATGGAGACGTCCTAGAGACTCCGGACGGGCGGAAGGAGAAGTGGGGAGACGTTCCCGACGCCGCCACACCTGCAAGACCCAAACGCATGCGCACCGCTAGCTCAAAGGGCGGCGTGAATCTCACACTACGCGACCAGGAGAAGGTACGCCCTTGATCGCGTCTCATTCTTGCATACCTTAACCATTCATGTTCTCCGACAGCATATCGACGCGCTGAAGAAGGAGAACTTCAACATCAAACTCAAGGTCCACTTCCTCGAGGAACGGTTGGCGCAGCTTGCGCCCGACCAGATCGATGCCGCGCTCAAGCAGAATATCAACCTCAAGATCGAAGTCCAGCAGCGCGGCATGGAACTCAAGAAGCTCAAGAAGCTTGTGCTAGAATTGCAGCGCGAGCTGGATCACCTCCAGCGCGGATCAGGTGGCGCACAAGGTCGAGCACGCGAGCTGGAGGAGAAGCTGGAGGAGCGGGAGCGAGAGCTAAGGGAGTTGAGGAGACGACGCGCGGTTGGCCCAGATGACGGTGCCTTGCGGGAGTTGGAGGCACGGAATGCGGAGTTGGAGGAAGAATTGGAGAGTGTACGTGGTCTGCTGGAGGAGAACACAGACGAATTAGAGCGCCTACGAGATCTTGCAGAGTCCCGCGGAGACCACTCATCCCTTGGGAGCGAACGATGGCGACGGCAAGCGGAGGAATTGGAAGCGGAGAATGAGGACCTGCGCGCGCGTATCGACGAATTGGAAGAAGCGATCACAGCTCGGACTGACGAGAGGGATGACTTTGCGGACGACGTGGAGACGCTGAAGCTCGAGCTCGAGGACTTGCAACGACGCCGTGAGGCGGAGACTCTGGAGCGAAGCCAAAGTCGTGCGCAGATCATCGAGGAAAGGGAGGGTAGAGAGGCTGTAGAGGAGGGTCTGAACGCCGTACGAGATAAGCTCGCAGCGGCGCTGATCGAGCTGCAGCAGAAGGAGGACGAAATTGACATGAAGAATCGGGAGATCGAAGAGCTCATCGCCGAGCACCAGCAGATTGTAGAGAGCGTGGAAGAAGAGTGGCGTGGTGAAGTGGACGAGGCGAAGGGTCAGATGGAGGAGCTTCGTGATGTGGGTGGGCCTCATCTCCCTTGCCGTACATATCTGACCAGCCTTTCCAGGCTCTCGAACAACGTGACGCCGAATGCAAGGAGCTACGATTGCACATCGACGAGTACGAAGCGAATGCCGAAGACCTCCATCAGAAGTTTGAGGCCACGCTTGCCCATCTGGAGCGCGAGGCCGAGGAGAAAGATAACGAACTGGAGGCTGCTAATCGTGATCTTGAGAGAATCAGCAACCAGTTGTACACGCTCGAGGACGAACACGAGAAGCTCAAGGAAGAGATGGAGCATTTACGGGAAGACGAAGCCGTCGAACGTGACCGCCTTGAGCAATTGGTTGCTGCGCTTAAGCATGTATGTGCACATCCGACGTCGTTTCGTATTGCTACTAAGTTCACCGAGCAGAAAGTTGCCCAGCTCAAGGCTGAGCTGGAAGAACTCACTGATCTGTACACCGCCCGTGATGCGGAAGTCCAAGAACACCGTGCACGTAAGGAGGAGCTCGCCCAGCACATCGAGAAGGTCGTTCAGGAACTACAGCGCGAGCGCGGCGTTCGTGAAGAACTCGAGGCGAACCTCGACAAGGCCGAAAAGGAACACGACGACGTTCTCCGACGGGAACGCCGTACACTTGAAGCCAAGGAGTCGGCGCTCCAGTCGGCACTCAACGACCTCGCACGCGCACAGTCGTTACTCAGTCAGCGCGAAGCCGACCTTGCAGCCGTTCAGGCAGCCTTGCAAACTCTGGAGGCGGACAACAAGAAGCTTGGCGAGTCTCATACGACCGCACGGTTCTCCCTACAGCTCGAGGTTGACCGTCTCCGTCGTGACGTGGAACGGCTAGAAGATGAGCTCTCCCGCGCACGCAAAGAGCTTGATGACCGCGAGGGCAAAGGTCGCGACCGGGATGGCGTAATCGACAAGCTACACGCCGAGAATCGCGACCTCGCAGCCCAACTTGCCGCGCAGACCCAAGCACGCCTCAACGTATCTGAGAAGCTAGATGACACGCAAGCGAGCTTGCGCGCAGCGGAGACAGAAACTGCAAACCTCCGCACACGGATTGCTGAGCTGGAACAGCGGTTGTCGAAGGATCAACGAGCACTCCTCGCGGCGGAAGCCCAGTACCGAGACCAGTTGACCGAGCGAAACACGCTGCTCTTGACGATTTACCAGTATATGGATAAGATCGTGGGCGTCGATAAGACTCCGGTGAGTGCGCGTCTCGGTTCATCGAGACAGGATGGATGCTGAACTCTCGTTAGAAGAAGCACGGCCAGGCGGAAACGAAGCCGTTCACGAACTTTAGCGTCTTCCACGACAACCTTATAACCCGACTCAAGGCGCTCAGCCAAATTCAGTCCGAGTTTGAGAAACGCGTAAAGGATGCCGAGCAGCGGTACAGTGATAAGTTGAACGACATGCGCAAGCAGCTCGACCTCCGTTGGAAGCAAATCGACAAGTTCGAAGCGAGCGTGAAGACTCTTGCCGAGGCCAAAGCTGCGTGGCGCAAGAAGCTCAGCGCAAAGGAGGGTGAGCTCGAAGCACTTCAGGTATGTTATCAAATTTCCTCCGGATACGCCTGAAGATTGCGGGCATATCCGGCATTTCCTTACAACCCGAGCTAATCCACCATCCCCAACTGGGACAGGCAACGAACGCAGCGCTACAGAATCACGTCGTTAGTCGCAAAGGCAACCAGGCGGATTCCATGGAGATCCGTGCACTGACGGCGAGAGCGCAGAACGCAGAGCGGCGTGCGATAAACCTGCAGAACCAGCTGATACAGTCGGAAGAAAAACTCACTACAGTGAACCAGAAGACGACTGCGGCGGACAACAAGTGGGAGGCTCGGGTGAAGGAGTACGAGAATCGTCTGAAGGTCGCAGATGAGAAGATCAAGCGGGAAAGACAAGGTGGCAAGGAACGGGCGTTGGAGTTGGAAAACCAGCTGAAGTAAGTCTATACATCCGTTCAAGCCCTCAGAAGAGACCTGACTAAATAATCATTATTGCGCCAGGTCACTACAAAGACAACTAGAACTCGCGAACAAGCGGACTGCGACATTGAACGAGATTATCGAGTCCGCAGGCCTACCAACCAAAGGCACCACCAGTCCCGCAAAATGATATACGCGTTTCGTTAGCCCTTCCTCACCTATCCTCGTCGCTGTCTACACGCTCGTTGCTTTCGCGTTTGCTCGTTGGTGTATTATGGGATAAACCCTCCGCTGCATAGGTACCGTATCATTGTTCTTTTTGTCATACTAGTTACGCACATGCCACGTTCACTGTATCAATTACCGCTCATCATGATGTCTGCATAATCACATTCTGATTTCACAGTGCTCGCTCGTCGTCCACAGTCGTGTGCGAGAAGCTCAACTATCTGCGGACCATCCAAAGATCGTCCTCGTAGTCCCGTAGGTACGCTCGTCTACATCCCTCCGTTGGTCCATCCTCCATCAGCGACGATTATCTGGCGTGTAGTCTGAGCACACTATGACCCGGTAACTGCCTCCCTCCAGAAAACTTGCCTTGTTAGTCATATAACCGTTGGTCGCCAGCATAAAGACAATAGATGCTATTTCGTCGGGCTTTCCAAGACGTCCGATGGGAATCTTGCTCTATCGTCAATGGCACATCAGTTCAGAACTAAACCATTCTCAAACCAGTCCTCACCCTAACAGCCTCAGATGGGTTTCTCATCATCTCAGTATCTCAATAGGGGAGTAATCAAGCTCGGAAACCGTGGTCGATAACCGTATTGCATATCGCACATACCTTCGATCAGAGCCGGAGCGACTCCGTTCGTGAGCTGTGGCAACGTCAGAGACTGCGAAGGTAAAATAGTTCAAAACACCCACGATCCCTTCTTTGCAGTACCGCAACGATAGCCAGTGGATCAACCCGTGCATTGCGGACTTGGACGACGCGTATTGTGGTCCGATCACTCCGCCCGTGCCTGCCGCAACGCTAGGAATCGAAACACGTTGTTAAATCTGATCCACTTGCCACGGGCGAAGTCATAGGAGTGGAGACCCTCGTTACCTCGACGTGAAGATGATGCGGCCCCACTGCTTCTCTTGCATATACGGGAGGCACTTCTGTGCAAGCTATGCGGACAAGGCATTGCCACCTTCAGCGATATTCAGCGGCTTAGTACCACAGAGGAGATGTGACGTACAACGTAGCCCGTGCCAGTGTTAGTGCGCCAGATCTCTTCGAATGTTTCAGCACTGACGGTCTGCATATCTCCTTCAGGCCCGATCTTGGGGCCCGTCACCCCGTGGTTGATGAACAGGATGTCTGGATGTCCGAGCACCTCGACGACCTGATCGCATAGCTTGCGCGCATTGTCGTATGTCGATAGGTCAGCTTCGAACGCGGCAGCCCGGAGGTCTGGTGCGAGCTTCATCAGCTCGGTTACGAGCGCGTCTGCCTTGTCCTTAGACCTCGCCGAAGAGTGGTGAACCGCGATCGAGCAGCCGTTACGAGCGAAGAGACGAGCTGTCGCTTGGCCTATTCCGCCGCTGCGTGAAAGTGAGTTCAGGGAACGCATTAGTCATTCAACAGTGATAAGATGCCACGTACGTGCACCCCGTTATGAGGACGAGTTTGTTTTGAAGCTGATAATCTACAGACGTGGTAGTCGTCATGTCGCAAAATGTCCTCCCGTCTTTGTTCAAAGTGCTTTCTACGTCCGCCAACGTTGGTAGTATTGGTAAGAACAACAATGGGAACGCTGAGTCAATGACATCACGACAGTGTAGCCTAAATATGGCGATTGCTGTTCTCCGGTCCGGTATGCCTCCTCCGAGGACAAGAACGTACCCTTGTCTTACTGGTCGATGGGAGTAATGATCTGATAATAAGGCTTGGTGAGTGGAGCGCTGTCTGGTATATTGCGTGTGAATTATGTGTAAGTGATAGTCCTACAGAACTTCCTGGTCGTCTCCCAATAACCCTCTCAACGTCTTGTTCGGCAAATCCCAATGAGCCTATAGATGCAGGTCGTGTGTAAGCCCGTAGTGTATGCAATAGCTGCGAAGACTACTCACGAAGTGGTTGCCCCCTCTCAAACAGACAAACTCGACGCTTCTCACAACCCTCCCTTGCTCTCTCGCCTCCTGCAGCTCACGTGACAGGGTACAAGCAGCTAAAGGGATCTCCCATACAGAATGGTCGCACCATAAGTAACGCAATTCGACCTCCCGCCAATCGTCCATGCCGCCTGTCAACTCTTGAATTTGGAAGGCGCCTTCCCGCAGTGAAGCAAATGTTCCGTGAACCATACCTGCCCGCACAAGCGATTCGTCACTACCGCCTTCCCCCGCGGGAGGACCGTATACTGATTCGGCGAGATCTTCCGCACTCATCGTCATAAACGTTGGTGATGGATCCAGAAGGGTGTTGTGGTCCTCGAGCGCGCCCAAACCGGATGTCCACACGTCGCCATGGGAGAAGTAGCTGCCAATCCACATGAACGGGTTTGCATTCGCTGGTGCGGGGGATGGATTGTGTAGGGGATGGTACAACTTCTCCGGACGCTGGTATCCGGCGCAGAAATAGGATGCGTCTGAGAACAGATGTGAGTGTCATCGGTGTTCACGATCGAGCTGTTCTGGTACGAGCTTACCGTAGTAGACCATCCTTCGAACATGTTGGCTAAGGCGCACATCTCCGACTGCGAACGACGCGACATGCGTCAGTAGTGCAGATATCCAAACCCCACCAAGCGACCATCCTGCCACGATGATGCCACCTTTCTTCTCTTGGACAGGAGTTGTGCCCCGCTCTTGACAAGCTCGACAAGGTAGTCATAGAATTCGCGTGCACGCTCCTTCATGAACTCCGATGTTCCCTTGACGGCATCGGCCGATCCGGCTGGAGCGGCCGCGAGGCTAACCAGGGTTGCACGTTCCTCGTCGGTGAACGGTGCCGAGCCAGGGTAGTCCCGTCGGTTGGGCAAGACAATCCTCACATTGTGCTGCGATGCGAGGGGAAGAAGCTTCTTGAATATCCCTGTAACCAGTTGGATATAATCACATTCCGAACGGCCAAACGCTGATAACACACCTGCATGGAAGCCATATATTCCGAACGACCAAACGCTGATGACACACCTGCATGGAAGCCATAGCCGTGCACGATCACAACGGTAGTGAAGTCGGTGCTGTCCGGCGGCGCCCCTGAGTCGAGGAACGTTTGGAGAAGAGTTGTGGGAACGTTTGCCATGAGGTGGATGTGCTTGGACCCTAGGCAGAATTCGCCTACGTTATGGTCGACTGTACGACGCCTTTTATAATGTAGGGATTGCTGGAGGAGATCTACGGGTGATGTCGGAGCCACTCGTCCCGTACAAGGTTCAGCTATTGGTAAATGCCCGTACAGTGTTGCGAAGATGCATTGCCAGATGACCGTCCCTTCTGAAGCGCATTCTCGGGATTTTACGGAGGTTTCATGACAACTCCAAAGTCGACCGTATACGATGAGCGGGACATATCTGCATGGCAGCTGTGGGTGTCGACTTGTTATGCGCACGTCTGCCACATCATGCAGTGAGATTCTAAACTCCGGTGTCTGTGATGTCCGGACTCAGCTTCCTCAGCATAGTAGCCCAGGACGAAGACAACATTGTCTTGGCAACGTGAGATGCTGTTCACCGCTGTGCGCGGATTCCTAAAGTAGTCCCAAAGAAATCAGATGGGGAGAGAGAAAGTTAGAAGAAGACATGGTACATGCATGACACACAGACCAAATGACATAGCTGTACGACCTTAGCCACAACTGGTTCCCTCACTACTCACGAACGCGTGGCATCTCCGGTCACGCATGCCGCCCATTTCCATGGGGAAAGTGATGCAAAGTTCGTTCCAGACATTTCTAATCAGCCGAAGGTTGAAAGAAGAAAATGACACTAACAGCACGAACGAGTCGGCCCCAGTAATCCTACCTACTACTAGGCAAGCGCCTGCGGAAACGAGCGACTCGGATCCTGCCGGGTGGGCACTCAATCACTCTTGAGCCTAAATGATCTGAATCACTTCCCAGAAGGTCAATCGCGACAATCTCACGTACTATGACATACAACTCATTACCGTTTGCTTGGGAGCGGTTCCATGCAAGCCTCTGGATATCATGCATGTCCCGGGCCCGGCACCTCATTGACGTAACGTTCCTGACGCTAGATCCCCACACACGACCCTTCCGAGATGCTCAGGAGTTGGTCATCACTAGAGTGCTGTCCTATCCATGGGTCGTTGTGGGGAGGACAGGATGATTTTGTCCCCCACAGCTTTGTGAGCACCGGAACCGGTGGATGAACTATGTAAACAGGTTAGACAGTATCTCTCCGTGTGGAAATGCTCCCTCATACACATCTCGCCCAATTGAATGACGGATACCGACGTTGAGGGGAAGGATGAAGTAGGTCGATATCAGTGGGATTCAGGGCCTGGAGAGGGGTTGCATCAAATGAGTGTGCAGAAGCAGCACTAGTACTGTACAGTAGTACGGGCGCATGCCCGTACCTGTGATCTGGACCGGTAGTTGGTTTGAGGCAGCTGGACTTGTGAGTTTAATTGACAAGTCAAAACCATAAGCTCAATCACAATGGACGAAAATAATTGCTAGGGCTGTCTGCGCAACACTGCACTACCAACAACCATGCTCAATACGACCCATACCCAGGTTCGCGTCCACCACCTGCGTTCTCCGATGGTGACCCAACGCCGAGATTTATGGGCTATGCCATTCTCCGCTCGTTCTCTCGAATAGTACACGGTCTGGCAGATCCCCAGGAACAGTGCTCTGAGTGCTGCTCTGGCAATGACTCACAACTGCAGCACTTACCCAAGGGTACAGACTTGAGCGACAGCTACATATGCGCTTTCAGCTCTCCCCTGTTCTGCTGCAATGCCCTCATAAGCTCATTGCAGAACGCCGTCTGACGTTCTATGGGGTTGTCACACCTCTGTTTCAGTGAGACTTCAACAGCATGGTTCGCCGTTTGTCATCCGAGCTTTCTTGGACACAATGTTGAAGAAGGACGCGTGCCTACCATTACTCGCTCATTATGTCTATAACCTGTTTCAAAATGTCCTCGGAGTCCCTCCTCTTCTGTTGCTAGACGATGCAGCGTTGCTTGCTCTCCAAGAGTAATTGTATTTGGTCTATTGAATTACTTTGCAGATGCTGCGCAAGTCTGCTGTCACGCTCAACAGAATAGCGGGTGCCTAGTACGCGGTGGTGTTCCCAAACTTGGCTCCTGGCGGTAGTGACCCCCGTCGAGGCTCGTGTCGTGATGTGCGAACTCGACGAGGTTAGCTGTCCGCCTGCGCGCAATGCACAAGGGAGCCCTGATTGGTTTTTACACTTTCAAAGTAGGGCTCGTGGCAAGCGGGGGGGGGGGGGGGGGTCGCAGCCCAGTCCCTCAATACAGAACAGGAGTACTCCATGGCCTGCTCCACGGTGACCACTGATCTCTTTGCCACCAAATGCAGCGATCTTGAGCTTCAAACCATGAGTACGACCATCTACACCTTCAAGCCGCCCTTGTTTCCTGACGGTCGCTGCGGAAATCGACTCATGGGTAGAATGATTCTAGCTCGGCGATTGAAGGTCGGTAACCGACATCCTGATGTGAAGGCGACGCAGTGGCGAGGGATCATGCACCAGATCCCCCCTATGCAACTCACACCCCACCTCTTTGTGCTACGCACCTGGCCGAGGAACTCTACATAATTGAGTCGGTGCGTACTATTTGAGAGCTGACTTCTGTTAGCTGATGTGGAATTGCGCCGCGTCCACGACGGTCCCGTGAAACCCTCCGCATCAGCCTCTCGAGAGCTCAGCGAGCGCCTGCGATGGCTCCTAGGTATGGAAACAAAAGAGGGCTGCAAGAAGAACCATAATACACGTACTGACACAGGAAACAAAAAAGGCTGCAAGAAGACCATAATACACGTACTGACACAAGGGGTACAGAAGCCATTCGTATCCCCCTTTTTGTCCGCCAATCGGCTGTGGAAATGCGGTTGATCAAAAAAGAAAACGTCCCAAAAATACAGTGGCACTGGTACCACGCTGCCACACCACTCACCTAGGAATTCGCAGAGCTTGATATGTACATCAAGACAGAAGCCCTGGCCCGACGAGCGCAGGAAAGTGGATGAGATTCCATATTTGGCACACCCTGTTCGCAGCAGAACAACGGCCAGCACGAAATGTTCCATTCCCATTCCATGTCAACCACATCCATGTCCCCATAGAGAAGTCCCTCATACAAACACACCCTCTGCGCGATAATCAAATTCTGAAGTGTCCGTACCAAGATTGTCCGACTTGCTGTGGGCGCCTTCGCTGGCTCTAAACGTCAAGAAGTCTAGATACCTTGAATACGGCTTGTGCAGTAACCCTGTAGGCGGTATCCAGTCATCTGAGATCATAGAACCTCGTATGTCAGTTGGCGAAGCGATGCGCGCAAAACGGCACACTCACGAACGGCCTTCCCTTCGAGGACACTCGCCCACGAACGAGAGCTCGCATATCTATTCTGCAGCTCTCGTGAAGTCATGCGCTTGTTAGGATCCGTGTGCAGCATCTACACCCGATTGATTAGTCAAAGCCTGCATTAGACAGCATGCGACGTACAGAAGCAACGATGTTAGCAAACGCGGGGTCAAACCCCAGCGGCACTTCAAAACGGATCGGGAGCTTCTGCGCATGCTCCTGGCGCACCTCTTCCAGGGACTCCGCCGTAAAGTACCTGTGTCCGGCAAATCGCAGGATCTCGAGGAAGACAAGGCCCATACTCCAAACATCGACGACGGACCCATACTGCTTCCCGTTGACCATCTCTGGCGCCATGTACGCGTAGGTTCCAGAGTAGGCATCGCGCCGCCAGGTCTCGTATTCCGCGGTCGGAACAGCTTGTGCCATGCCAAAGTCCGTGAGGACGGCTCGACCCTGAAAGTTTATGAGGATGTTGCCAGGCTTGATGTCCCTATGGACGATTCCCAGGTCACGTAGGGCACACAGCGCGCAGATCTGTGAGGTGAGGTCAGAGCTATGGACTAGATTTGATACTTTGGACGCACGAGCTCCTGGCAATACAGATATCGGTCCTTCAGAGACATCGGCTGACCCGTCTTCAGCGCTACATGCATGTCAATAGGACAAAACGGCTGACATAGTAATATATGAGCTTGGGAAAGCCATGCGAGGACTCGGACACGCACCATGACAAAGAAAATGCGCCCTTCATTGTAACGTCCGTCTTCCTCCCACGACATCAAGAGTGGCACGAGGAAGCACGACTTGCTCTTTGCAATCTTGATCATGAACTCTTTCTCACGCAGGAAGTTGTCGCGTTGGGAGTACGCTCGCTTCGCACGCCGTGGATGGATTGCCTTGATGGCGTACAGTTGGCGTCGGTGCTCGCCGAGAACCACCCGTCCTGCAGAGCCTTCCCCAAGTCGGTGCAAGATGCTGAACGTGACGCCGGCGTGATGTATTTGTTCGATATACTTCCTAGGATCCGGATACAGGACGGGAGGAGCAATGGGGCCAGTCGAACTGACGTAGACAGGATGACATCTAGGGACATTGGCTGTCATGAGACTAGAGAGGTCGCCGGTGACCTGGAGAGGTAAGGTTTCGTGAGGCACGGAAAGATGGAGAGTGGGTGCGACTCCATATGGTGGCACGAGCGTTGGCTGGCATAGTTTAGGGGCGAGTTGCTGCAGCGTCACCCCGAAAGAGTGATTTCGCAAAACCCTTTGTCGCTCTTGATGTGTGATTCGCACAGGATGCAACTGATTCCGAGGCAGAAATGGATGGACCCTGTTCGCATGAAGACGTTGAACGCACGGTCGGGCAGGCGCGCCGAGCTTGGGCAAAGGGTCATGGGATGGAACTTGAACCGCTCGGCCCCACCCAGGCTCCGCGACAGCGTTTGAGGAGATCATCGGATATGGCAGGCTCGGAAGATTAGAGTGGCGTAAGTAGGAGTCCATGCTCGGAGCTAGCGAGGTTTGATTAGAAGATGTCCAAGGAGCGAGACTTTGTGAAGTGAAGGCATTTGTTTGCGATACGGCACAAGGGAGTATGTTCGGTGGTTGGAGAAGCATTGCAGGGTCGTACGGATTGGGGAGAACGAGAGGGATACTCTGAGCTGGTACTTGTGTCACGCACCCGACAGGAAGGTCGAAGACAAGGTCAGATATGGTCGGAGCTGTAAGTTGAGTTGTGTGGTTCACTGTCATTGTTGCCGAGTACAGACGCCGTGTGTCTCTCGTGTGTCGGGTGCGTTGAGATGAAGAGGGGACGAGGATTAGGGAGGGGACGGGAACAATGGGACAGGGATATCGAGAGTGCCGCTCACTCGGACCTGGCGGGAAGAATTTATAAGGGGCCGCTGCGGAGACGGGCTGCGATTGGATAGCGAGGCGTCCCGTGTCTTTGCGGAGATGCTGCTGCTGCAGTGGCGTATGCAACCGTCGCACAATGCGCACTCGGGCAGCGTTTGTGGAGGTTGAAAGCGGTCGTTAGGAGGGCAGTGGTCAGACAAAGGATCTACTTTACTGTTTCCAGATCAGGACCAACCTATGTCGGCAACGGGCAACGCGGAGAGGACGTAGTTGGGAACAATGGTTTCGAGGTGACTCTGGCCAACGAACATGAGATGCCATATATACGCACCTTCCTCGGTTGTGCTCATACGGCCATGGTGGAATGCATCAGAGGAATGTGGTACTGTACCTGGAGAGATGTATCCGAAAGACACAAGGGAGATGGGTCATACAATAGGCGAATCACATACGTGCTAGGACAGTCTGTTATCGCCTCGCCTCAACTTCCTGGATATCTAACGAAGTCCATGCGGACTGCGTGGATAGCTGCCAGTCTTCTTGATACTACCGCCGCATTCCAGTCATCGCCACAGACCACGAGCTTGATGGACAGACACCACTAATCATGGCCATTGAAGACAGCGACCAAAGTGACAAGAAAGAGTGCCAAAATTATAGGAGGCAGTGAAAACCTTGACCATTGAGCACAAGCGTACCTGGCAGGACGTGGCGGTGCTCAGCGGACCGAGTCCCAGTAAAGAAGGTGATAAGGAACGATCGCTGCGGAGCGTTGGTGTCTAGCAAATGTGAGCCCGAACTCATCTTTGCACACGACCTGCTTAATAAGACTCATATCTAACTTCTGTCATTCTCGTTGCCAAAGTACATCGTAGTCACGGCCATCACATGCAGTCAGTCATCTCAGCAGCAGGATATGTGATGTACAGTACATGTCCAGAGACAACTTGAAGGGTGATTTGGCAGCAGTCGCCGTAATGACAGATCAGTCAAGAATCGAGATAAGCAACATCACAGCTAAATTAATAACTTCTGCACGAATCGCTCAAGGCGAGAGTGCCGGTGTCTAGAATTGCTCCATTTGAGGCTTCCACTCATCTGAGCATAGATCTTCATCAGCATCCCTGAATTATGCATGACGCTCAGATGATGCCTTACGAGATGATATTCCTTGACGCACATCCAACCATTGATCCAAACGCATGTACTTCTCTTCTAGGTCGCGTACCTTCAGTCGTTCATGGGGGTCAACTCGCGACATCTATGTAAACAGTCAGTACAACGCCCACTTTATACAATACAACCAAAACATACCCCAATTAGGAGGTTGCAAAAAATCTCGTCCAGGTTTGTGAACTTCAGAGGGTCGATCGGCAACTTCAGCGCATGCTCGCGTCGGAGAGCCTGCAGGGTGAGCGACCGAAAGAACGGACCCGCGCAGTACCCTAGGATCTCCATGAACACCATGGCCATGCTCCAGACGTCCGCGTTCGTCCCATATCCTCGCTCTGCGACGATCTCTGGAGCCCTATAGGCGCAAGTCCCTCCCTGGGCGTGACCTTGCCATGTGTCGTATGCGTCGCGAGGGACAAACATTGCAAGGCCGAAATCGGAGAGTATGGCGTGTCCGCTGGGGTCGATCAGGATGTTGGATGGCTTGATGTCGCGGTGCATGATGCCGAGGTCTCGCAGCGCGCACAGCGCGCAGATCTGCAGGATCGAATACTGTCAGTTCTCCGGAGTGATTGCGCCGAGACTATCTCGTCGTGCTCACAAGTTCCTTGCAGTACAAATAGAGATCCTGCCTCGACACCTGCGACATGTGTGCTTCATTCCCCAGCAATGTTCCCAAATCGGTAGGACAGAGCGGCTGCAAAGGCCTCAGTCAATGGATTTCCAGATATGCGAGTCCTGAATGATCATGAAACTCACCATGAAGAAGAAAATCTTTCGTTCCTGCACATCTTCCCAGCATGCGAGCAGGTTCATCAGGGACCGACCCGCGTTCTTCGAGCCACTGATCGCGAGCATAATATCCTTCTCGAGCAAGAATCTTGCCCGATTAGAACGGCTCCTTCTCCTACGGGTCGCCTTCAGAGCATACGATTTCCCAGTACCGCGATCCTCCACGCGTGAGACGCTGCTTTTACCGCTTTTCCAAAGCAAATGGGTGACCTCTAGAGAAGTGTTCTTGTGGCCATCTGCGGCTCCTTGTAGCCGGACACTATATACTGCATGGTTAGGGCCTCCACAAGGCACGTGCTGATGCGCAGTCATGTTGTAGTCGTTGACGGATTGGTTGACCTCGGGACAAGGCAAGGTTATGGGATGAGGGGTCTGTAGAAGCCCAGGTGAGGAAGGAGCGATGGAGTCGAGTGCTGCTTGGCGGGTGGATAAACGATTGTGAAGGATATCCGGCTTGGGAGAGGTACAGTTGAGGCGGCGCTGCGTGGCTTGTAGGAGCGGTAGCAGGATAGAAGCTCTCCCGGACCCAGCCTGCGATAGCCTACACTCACGGCGGACGCCTTCAGCCGCCGGGCGTCCATGCATGTCCAGATCATCGGGCGGGGCAGAAAGGCTCCATGCGTTCCCGTCGAATCTAGGGCTATGGAACACCAATCCCACGTCAGAAGACGCATCCGATGATGTGTGGGGCAGCTCGGACGGCGACAGACACTCAGTTAGCACCGCTTTGGAGACTTCAGCACCCGTCGTTTGTCCGCGATGTTGAGGTTCTGGCGCGAATACCATGTCTCCACACAGATCAACCTGGCACTTCGACGAACCAGCCCTCCGGGAGCGTGGTTGCGGTCGTGGTGACCACAGTGTGAGGGAAGGGAATGGATTGAGTTCAAGATCGAGCCCGATACTGGCGGATGGACCCGTTAAAGATCCCTGAGGAAAGCTGAGAGACTGAGATGTGGGGGAGTTTGAGAGGGAACTGGAGGAAGTCGATGTGACTGACGAGTCCGAGTCTGGATATCCGGACGGTGACGACGCCCGGTCGAGCGTGGTGGGGACATACCAACCCGTGGCTGTCTTCGTCAGGTTGACCTTGCCGTTCATTATTCTTCCCGGCCTCTTAACGAGAAGAGAATGAGAAGAGAGAAGTGCAGGTCGCAAGGGATTGTTGTGAGTAGATAGTGACGGGGCGCCGAGTGGGGTGTTCGAGAGCGAGTTCGTCAACGGAAACATCGACCATATTGTGCATGGAGGGCTGAGGTTACGACAAAGCCCTTGTTTGTCGCTGTCCGCATTGATACCCGAAGAGTCAGGTCCAAACAAAGCGGCTCGGACTCGGGCCTTTGGCCAAACCAAAAATCCTAGATCGTCAGCATAATGTGTAATCCTAGATGGAACCCATGCAGGAACCCCGTTTCCAAATAGAGAGAGGGGAAACTGCTAGAGAGGAGTTGAAGAATGTAGTTCGCGCTTCCTTCAGAGAGATTGACCGAGATTCGCGATACGATTAATAGCGACAGACTCACTTATTTACACAGTCCTGGAGGAAGCCTGAGTGGAATGCCCATCGTATTGCTATGTCATTCAGGGGATGCCATGCCATCTAAAATGAAGAACTGGCGTAAACAGTCATAGCGCGCGAGCGGCGTGTGACAGTCCACTCGACATGAGCTCGCTACTTCGCAGTGGGAGACATCAAGACTCACATGCAGAAGCTTGATGGCTCATAGGTAAGAGAAAGATACCATTGAATGATGTTCGATAAACAGTTTGGCTGTCTTGCAGGTACGGCTACAGCACGAGCCATGGACATACTACGCGGACTCCCGAGCCATTGCAGCGTAAGTATTCCAACTTGCGAAGAACGTGCAGACGAAGCAAGCGCACAGCTGATTGTCTTTCAGGGCTCATCAAAAAGGAGAATGAGACCAATTTCAATGCACGAAGTTTGTACTCGGTGTTCAACTTGTACTGAGTAGAGAGTGTAGCGTGCATACTAGAATCTAGACTAAGTTAAAGTATACCTATAAATACAAGCACTAGGATGGCATGGTGAAACGCCGAAGTGAGAAGCGCCCCATAAAAAGTTTCTCCGATCTTCACGAAATACCGTTTAGCCTCATATCCACCATGATCTCAAGTCCACACTAGGTCGATACTCCAATGTAACAGTATAAAGTATCTGGATCCTGTGCTTTTTAGCAAAGGTAGGTGACTCACTCGAGGTCGTATTAGCCTGTGCATTTTAGCAAAGGTGGGTGACTCACTCGAGGTCGTATTGCAGATTCGAGTCTGGGTATCAACACCGTAGTACTATAGATCACGACACGTAACTAGTATCCAATCCCTCTCATCGTCCACCCCTGCAATGTTCGCACAATGCACGTCTTTCTCATTCCAGACGAGCTGTGACTAGGCGTACAGCTTTCAGACGGAAACGGGGACACAGCCAACGGACACGAGACCGCCCTAGTATCAAAATGGAGTCAGCTCAGGCGCAGGTCCTCCCTACAACCCAGGACACGCACGTGGCTGTTGTCTTCGCAGCAAACAGAGTGGGCCGAGCAGGGTTTGGATCCGCCAACACCGATGACGGTGATCGGGGTGCAGCTCAGCCCGACCAGCACGTTGACGTCCTTGACAACGACGCCCAGCAACCCGAGGACCTTGGAAGCAGACGGGTCGCTCGCCTGTAATTCACGTTGTCAGTTATTCGGACTGCAGGCTACGCTGATATAGAAGGGAGTGGCGTGCGTATACCTTGGAGACACTGTCGCAGCACTGGACGGGTCCAGTAGTGCACGGGCTTGCACCGGTGCGGGCCTTGTGGAGGCCGTGGGTGGCGACCGCAAGGAGCGGGAGGGCAGCGAGAGCGAGGGCGCGGGAGAAAATCATGTTATGAAGCTTGAGGCGAAAGCGAAGGTAAGGTTGTGTGAGCTGTTGTGTTGTCTAAGGAGAGGAGAGCGTACGAGTGCGGTTGGGAGACCAAGCTCGCTCGTCCGCTTTGCCACTTATAACACTGGTCGGTGGGCTACCCTTTCCATGTACCTGGTCTACAGGGCTGCAGAGTGCTGCTGGCCGATAGGTGGCGTCGGGTTCTTGTGTTCTCACCTCGGACTGAGCGGACGTACGAGACATGGAAGAGCTGGAGGAGAGCGGAAGAGATGGGCAGAAGACGGGGGAGGGGAGGGCGAAGGACGGAGAGGTGGACCCTCCCGGCGGCTTCGAGTTCCTCGAAGCTTCCTGGTTCGAATTTCGGATGCAGTAGCTGGGAGTTGCAATGCGGTGGTTCTTTCTCAACCATCTATCTCTTGTTGAGCGCTCCCATTGGCCATCCTCTGACCGACAGCTGCAGGGCGTGAGGATGCAGCATTATACGAGCCCTGCGCCCCAGACGTCACAGGGGTATCAGTCTGGAAATTGGAGGAGAGACTCGGCGCAGTGGGAAATGGTCGACGCTCGTCTCCACGCTCGGTGAGCGTTCTGTTCTGTAGATACTTAAATTTGAATGGCCTAATGACTTCATGAGCGCAGGGCGTCGTCCGCGGGCATTGGACGGATAACTCTGCTGCAGTCTATGAATAAATGGATCCAGACCAATCTATTGACCGACTGGAACACGAGGCCTTCAGGCGGATTGTGCGGCGTTGATGACGATGAGAATATGAATGTCATGCTTGTTGGCAGAGGAGACGCTGTGGAATAATATGCCGCCGCCCGCTGGGATAATTAATATTCGTGAGCAGGATGAAGATAGCTTGGGTGAGTATGGAAGCCTTGGCATTGTAATGGCTTTTGACGTTGTTATTCGTCTGCCACGCTCATCTCTTGCAGAAAGGATGTTGTGCCTGCGGTGGAAAGACGACCTTAGGTCTTCGGGCGTAACGGCAGCCGCGTATAGACCGGTGATTTCTCCAAGGGTATCATTGGACGGACATAGGCTGACATGAAGCATCATCCTAGCTCAGCGTTCCACATTTGCTCCGTTGTCTGGGGCACACTGGCGCTGCTGTCAACTTGTATCATTTTTGACAACGTCCAAGCTGCCTTGCGGCACCGAACGCACCCCACACTATGTACATAGGTCATGTTGACGGCAGCGACAAAAGCCTCCGGACGTGTTGGTTGTGGAGCATCTGTTGTGAGTGTCTCTTCGGAGCTCCGAGATAGGCTCAAGATATTCGTAGTGTATTGAGACCATGCGGGACGTGGAGTATCTGCCACCTACGAGGTTCGCGTTCCTGTTGTACGACGGCAAATACTGACTTGGGCGGTACTTTGGTGACGCATTCGGTATGTCGATATTGCCTCGAGCTCTGACAGTTGTTGTTCCCAAATCAGAGCTTGGTCAGTGCGCGCAACACCAAAGAAGATTCGTCTTGGAGGTCTCCGGGCCTCCTCATCCTCCTGTGACGTCGCAGTCTCTGGGCAGCAGTGATATCACGACTGACCAAACACTGCCCGGTGAATCGTATAAAAGCCTGCAGAGGATATGTGGAGTTCCTCAGGCCGTACACCCCCATTCGCCTATCTCTCTGTAGCAACTAGTCTCAGAGTTCACGATGATGTTCTCACACGCTATCGTTCTTGTCGTCTCTGCTATGCCCCTCCTTGCGGCCGCCAACCCGATCGAGGCTCGGGCCGACTGTGGCACTGGCCCAGTTCAGTGCTGCCAGTCCACCGAGAAGGTAATGTCATGTGTCCTCCACGCTCCTCTTCCATTTATTAATGTTGTTGCGACTCACCGGTGTGATACTTTTGTCAGGCCTCCTCGGCCGCTGGCGCTGCTATGTTGGGCCTCCTCGGCATAGTCTTGCAGGACGTGAATGTCCTACTCGGACTGAACTGCTCCCCGATTACTGTCATCGGTGTCGGAGGAGGCGAATGCTCTGCCGAAGCTGTGTGCTGCACGGACAACAGCCACGTACGTGCTTCCATCATCTGTTTGGATAGGATCGTGTGGAGCTCACAACGTGCATACAGGATAGTCTTGTTTCGATTGGTTGTGTCCCCGTTACTCTTTGAGTTCCGCTACTTGACAGAAGAGATGAAACTGAGGCGTGCTCGATTCTGAACCGAAATTCTTAGTACTAGTGTTGTTGCACTATGTGATTGAAGTCGCCAAGTCGTCGTTTGTCCGGACTGTTGAAGTCGAATAATGTGATGCACCACTGTGTTTGGTTGAGTGTCAATTCGGTTGGTGAAGCAACTGCACATAAACAAACCCCATAAGCGTTGGCAATGGTTACCGTATATGACAAGTGTAGCAAGTCTGATCAAGTACATAGAACCCCAGGCTGGCGCTGACGCCGGAAGCTAGTGCGCGCTTGTCGCGTGTCAGTGTCTCAAAGACCCAGCAACCCCAGGCTGGCGCCGACGCCGGAAGTTAGTGCGCGCTTGTCGCGTGTCAGGTGACCGTGACATAACGCGTCATACACGTGAGAGCGCTAACATCGTTGCGTGGCTTGCTCAAGCGTCACCGTGACTGAATTGTCACTATCAGTGTTTCACACTCTCAACCACGCCCTTAGGATCCTCTTCCGAGTCCTACGCATTCCTCGAGAGCCGCATACGCGCGGACTACTCGACCTGCTGAAGTACGCTATTTCTGTATATCTGCACAGTACGATGGTTGGTTCTGGGTAAGTCTCGTTGCCTGCAGGCTGAAGGTCGCACAACTAATTCCAAGCAGACGAACGCAATTCACCTCTACGGACGACGACTTCCTTGCTCAATACATTGCCAAATACAACCCACAGGAGACGGGACGGAGCGGGAATGTACTTTATCAAAGATTGGTGGCCAATGTGCGTGTTAATCCTCCTCTGCTCTAACCATCTCCTTAGTGCGACCCTCCCCTTTCTGCTCGCTATAGGCTGAAGGTAAATGGGGGTTCGCCCAACGCCACAGCTGGCACTCCTGGCGTGATCGCTACTTGAACAATCGCCCTCGCCTGGACAGGAGGATCAACAAGTACATCCAACGAGCTCGTGCTGCTCAAGCCATCGTGCAGGACTCCTCCCAAGCTCAGTACCAGGCCACTCAGAATTTGCACACACGAGAAGTCCGCCAGCGCGTTCCGTTCACAACGGACGACGACCTTAACCTCGTCGAGTATCTCGCATCATGCAAGGACTCGGAAGGCGCTCGGCTTGGCCAGAAACTGTACTGGCCATTAAGAGACGTGCGTAGATCGATCTAATTCTACCTCCATAACCCTCTGCACGTCCCCTGACGCGCCTGCAATGTTCCCAGTCCTCCGAGTACCCCTGGGCAGCCCGGCATTCATGGCAGTCCTGGCGAGAACGGTACAAGAACCATGAACAGTGGTTTGATTGGGCCATTCGCAGGGATCGTGCGGAAGATGAAGATGAGCTTGTCGAACAGGAGCCGCTACGTCCAAGGACTTCAGCCGATTGGCTCGTGCACAGGAAGTCTTCCCAGGTACGCAAGTCTGAGTCTCCTGACAAACGGAAGCGCGTCCGCCAGGAGGATGAGGACGCTCTACCTAGGAAGAAGTCTCGGGTGCAGAGGGCAGAAGATTACGAAGATGAGCAGTCTGTAGCGGGACCGTCGAACTGTCGGGAGGCGGCGGTGGATTCTGTGCAAGGTGCCACGGATCATCTTCATGACGGACAGCGAGCAGAGCCTCAACCGAATCAAGTGCGGGAAGAGGCGGGCGAACTACAGGATGTTGCGAACGATGTACAGAACGATACGGATGATATCAGGACACACGATGACGCCTCCGACGAGTCCAGCGAAGAAGACGACTCCGACGAAGAGGTTCGCGGTTCTCCACATTCTGATGACTACCGCGGCGAGATATTCGACTCTCCTGCGCAGACACAGAACGCTGTGCAAGCTGCGGGGTCGGCGTCGAGCTCCTCTGAACGAGAGCAGGCGGAGCTGTCGCACATGCTTACGGACGACCCCTTTGAGGAGATGGAGCCGGATGACATGGATGTAGATGACACTGCTAATCAGACCTTAGTCGGGCGAGTGGGGTGCGTTGTGGACAGCGTCATTCTGTGTTCGCGCACCAAACAGACCATTTCACTGACTTCTCCCTTTCTGACAGAGCGGATGACGACGAACGTGACGATGATGGCGAGCCAACGACAGTGGACGGGAATCCGATCCTGTCCAAGACTCCCCCTTCTGGTGCCTCTCCCCCTCCTCTGAGGCACCACGCGCGCATCGAGCGCGATATCGACCCACAGCCAGCCACTTCCAGTCTCTCTCCCACCGAGGAAGCAGACGCACGTCACCACCGCGAGCACGACCACTCCCCTGCGCCCGCCCGCAAGTACCGAAAGCGCATCGGCAGGCCGCACGAAGAAGATGATTTCTTTGGGACGCCACGGTCTGTTCTCTCTTCGTCATCCCCTGTGGAAGGAAGCTCCCCCACTGCCCAGCATCTCGCTCATGTCCATGGCCATCGCGACGACGACGACACCGCCGCCTCCTACAAGCATCCACTCCAGAAGCCGAGGGAGCCCCCACGGCTGGACGAGGGCGCGTGGAACAAGGCACTTTCCGGCGCGCGTGGGGAATCGCGTACGGATCCATCAGGGAAGCCGCGTCGCAAGGCCGGTGTGGACTTTGAGGACATGGCCGCGGTCATCGACGATGCCGACGAGGACGATGACGGGGACGATCGTGAGGACAAGGAAGTCGAGGAGGCCCCAATCCAATGGCCCCCTGTTAGACCCAAGGAGAAGGGCAAGGCGGCCGCCCCGGCCACCCCGAGCCACTCCCAGCGCGCGGATGCTGGCCGCATGGTCACGACGGAGAAAATTGTGAGTGTGAAGACTGTGCGGACTGTCCAGCGTCGAGTCCCGATGACATTCAAGGGCACTCCTCATCCTCGCCTCACCCAGGTCACAGCGGAGGATAGCGCCGAGGACTCACCGCTCCCTGCACGAGAGCAGCAGTCAGATGAGGACGATGCGGCTGAGCGATCGCAGCACCATCCTTTCAGCCAGCCTGCGGTCCCGCCCCGGATGGCCCCGTCGGCCAGCAACGACTCGACAGGGTCGGGGACGAGCTTGGTGTTCCCTCGCGTGAATGGCGTTATGAAGGGCCGGGCGCCCATCTCGAAGGCGGACCTCACCCGTCTGCAGCAGATACTCCAGACGGCGCAGGACGTCGAGAAGACAAAGCGGGGCGAGCTGTCCCCTTCGAAAATCGACAGGGACATGAAGAGGACTGCGAGCCGCCCGCTGTCGGGCGGCGACAAGCGTCTCCTGGGAGGGCTGCTGCAGGCTGGGGATGGTTCCGCGACTCGCGCTGAAGCAAGGCGAGCTACGGGGTCTATCTTGTCTAGGATGACGATCTCCCCGGCTGGCGTTGAGCGGGATGGCGACGGAGAGCGGTTTAGTAAGTTCGAGGCGCAGGATGAAGAACTGCCTCCCGTGCCTTCCCCCATGACTGTGCAATCCTCACCTCTGGCCGACAGAGGCGACGCACGGCGGGGCAAGCGGCAGGCCATTGGCGAGATGATCCCGCATGCGTCCACCTCTCGTGCGGCAGGCCCTGCCCCGCGTTCAAACGAAGAGGAGGCTCCCCCGCGCGTGCCCTCCAACATCAAAGGGCATGCCCGTCGGTACACCGTCGGAGGGCCTGAGGTACAGGATATCATGATCAGACAGGACAGTGTACCTCGACATCGCGCGAATCCACGACACTCCCTTCCAGCAGTCTTCGCCGTTGAGAATGACTTGCTCGTCCCGCCTACAACCCTCCGGCTCTTCCACCCCCCACGCTCAGGCTCTGCACACGCCCGCTCATACACGCTCTCGCACCCCCCAGCCTCATCTCGGTCTATCTCTCCCGCGCGGTCCGCCGACGCCTCGCTCGCGGACACGCTACCGCCAAACGAGCTCGATCTCGTCATGGGGCTCGGGATGCAGTGCGCGCTGCAGATGATGGCGCGCAACCACGGGTTCAGCGAGGAGATTGTGCGGCAGGTGTACGCGGAGGCGCGCTCGCTCAAGGCTGCGGACCATGTGTTGCGCGTGATGAGGGAGGGCGCAAACGACAAGGGGATTGAGGCGCTGTCGTTGCTGGCGGGGGACGTCGATGATGAACATGATGAACATGACGACGAGATAGGGAACGAGAGAGAGGAAGATGACCTCATGGCGGTCGATATGGACGAGGGGGACGAAGAAGACGCAGTAGAGCACGCCCTCGACCAGGACAGCTGGCTACAAGATGCCGTCCCTCTCGCGGAGAGCAGCCGCCTCAACACTTCCCACAGGGCCAACAACAGATTCAGCTCCAAGCCGCGGAAACATAAGCAGCTTCGTATTTTCTCGGTTGACACTCACCGTACAGCTGCTGGATCTACGTACTTCCCGCCAAAACATACGCGTGCTGCGAAACATATCAGGCAGAGCGCTGGTGGAGTGCATGTCAAGAATACGCATGCGATGCATGCTGAGGCCGGGGTCAATGGATGGAGTCCAGCTTCTGGGGGACATTCTACTGAGAGGGATTTGGGACGCGAGGGTGTTGATGAATTGGGATAACAGTACAACCGGGACCAGTGGCGACGGGCTCGTGGTGCGAAGATCGTGACTGGGAAAACCCTGGGGAAACTTCTACAATCGTGCCCATAATCATCAGGTGTGGTAAACGTATTTGTAACTTTATCCGTGTTTCAACCTGTACGTATGTACATAGTGGATCATTACTTGGCGTATGTTGTTTGTTCATCTTGCTATAGCTGATATACAAATGCCTCATGAACACACTGTCTGCCTAGTAACCACCACCTCATCCATGTCCACCTTTGTTGCCAAGTGTGCATCTCATACTTCTCAATCACCGATAGTGCTAGTCTCGGTTCCTGACCCTTCTACAGGACAACCAGAACAGCTTCGCTAAAGCTCAGTAGTGTTCAGCTCGTCCCGATTGACCCGTGGGGGAGGACTCCCATTCAGCAGATCGAAGAGTGCTCACATTGGGATAGGTAGGCGGGTGTTCTGGTTGTCCTGTAGAAGCGTGATTCTGAGGCAACAATGAAACTACTCATCATGATAATCAACAGGGACCTGGCGGCTCGGATGGGCCACGCTGAGAGCGGCGCAAGACAGCATGTTTCAGATGGTGCCTCGTGGACTTTAGGGTCCCTTACCGCCTCAGGATGCCCTAGGCATGTGGACCAAAGAGCCCCTGGAACTAGCCGCGGGTCAGAGTGCGCGAAACCAATGCACAACCTTGCAAAACCCGCGTCAAAAATGTCTTCCGCTATGTTGTAACATCAAAAGCCTCAACATGCAGCTATGGTGGTAGAGCCATTAGCCGGAGAGTGACCATCAGTGACGGCGTGCGAGCGGTCGTGAGAACAAGCTCCGATTCGTCTAGACCACGGTGCAGTCGAGGGAAGCTTTTCATGGTCTGGTAGAGTCCCCTGTAATCACCCCACAGCATACTATATGCGATGACTAGATATGAGTACCAGGAAAATCATCCATGATGAAATTGGCACTGAGCCACACGTGACAATGGTTATGTTCAGAGTGGTGAGTCTACTTGAGGAGCTAGCCAGTAAGTACTAGCAGTGGGTTGCCATTGCCAACCGAATCAGTCGCCCCCCAAAGAGATTAGGAAGAAAGACAGAACGAACCACTTGGGCTTAGATAGGCGCCCGCCCGCTAGCGCATCCGCGATTCGATCCAAAGAACCAGCGGCAAGAATCTTGAGCGGAGAGCTGCAGGAGCTCGACTTCCCTCTCGGACATTATTCGTCCTGCCATTTCCCGCCTTCCTTGGCTCCGAGTCTCTTCCATTGTCACCCAACCCGAATTCCATGTCCCCTAGTAGGTCCGCTCTGTCCGAGCGGAGAACGGAGACCCTAACGCCAGCCCTCTGCTAGCAGACTTGGCAGACCTGTAGACTAGAGGAAATCCTGTGCAAGACCATGCGGTTCGAGATAGGAAATCTGTCTCCGCGACACTACACCGGGCGCATACTGGGTCGATGGTTCTCTACGACCCCAGACCCAGGAGTTTAGCGAGGCAGAACATGCTCTGTAGGTGCAACAAACTTCCGTTAGCGAATTTCTGTCAAAGGACGCTCAGCCATTGGGGCGCCATAGTCAGGGCAACTTAGTGGCACCTGTATTCAGTCGCCCTAAGTGTAAGATCGAATGATTGCCCCATACTTCGTGTTTAGAGAATTTGCCCTTGCTGACCAACTCACGCTACTACGCCGTCGCCAAGGATGATTTCAGTCACCCGTAAATCTGCTCAGTCAGCAACTCAACATACATAAAGTCCCATCCATCGGCGTGGCCGACTGTGACATTCGCGGTGCCTTACCGAGGTCCCCAGCGCATATCATGGCCCAATGTCACCAAACCCTTCACCAAACGTTCCTCGACCCAGGGGCGCCACCGGACAGCACCGACTTCGCTACCGTTGTGATCGTGCACGGCTATGGCTTCCATGCAGGTATGTTCCCAGCGTTCAGCCATTCGTAAAATGGTTATTCCTAACTGGATATAGGGATATTCAAAAAGCTTCTTCCCATCGCGTTACAGCACAATGCGGGGATTGTCTTGCCCAACCGACGGGACTACCCTGGCTCGGCACCGTTCACCGACGAGGGACGTGCAACCCTGGTTAGCCTCGCGACCGCTCCGGCTGGATCGGCCGACGCGGTCAAGGGGACATCGGAATTCATGAAGGAGCCGTGCACGCGAATTCTATGACTACCTTGTCGAGCTCGTCAAGAGCGGGGGCACAACTCCTGTCCAAGAGAAGAAAGGTGGCATCATCGTGGCAGGATGGTCGCTCGGTGCTGTCTGGCTATCCGCACTGCTAACGCATGTCGCATCGCTCGCCGTCGGGGATGTGCGCCGAAGCCAACATGTTCGAAAGGTGGTCTACTATAAGTAAGGCTCAAACGTGAACAGTTTGATCGTAGTCGTCACCAAAAGTCACCTCTGTTGTCAGATGCGTCCTATACCTGCGCCGGATATGAATAGCCCCAGGAGATGGACCATCCCCTGCATGACCCATCACTCACGCCAACAGAGAGGGTAGAGCACTTCGTCAAGTGGGTCTCTAGCTACTACGCACACGGGGATGTGTGGACGTCCGGAGTGGCGGCGCTCGAATCCCGGAACGCCCTTACGGATCCACCACCAACGACCATGACCATGCGTTACGAGGACATAGCCGAGTCAACATGCAGCGCTCCCGGAGTGGAAGGAGGAAGCGAGCAATCGCCAGCCCAGGCGTCTATCCTGCATGGAACGTATTCTTCGCCACACCAAGGCCCCTTCTACCTACAGGAGGTGGAAGATGGCGCGGAAGACTGGCGGAAGGTCGAGGTGCGCTACTTGTGGTACGATCACTCGATTTGGGAGATGCCTTTAGCAGCTTGCACCCTGTCACGCGAGCTGCAGGTCGCAAAGGGGCAGGGTAGGGCCGTGAGGAGCGTCGAGTTTGTCCGTTTGAGAGGGGCAAGTCACTTCGTGAGTAGTCTTATAGTTCGATGTCAAAATGTTGCGGGTTTACACCTGACTCTTCGTAGGCTCAGCGGGATTTTCCGCATAAGACGCTGAAGGGGTTTTTGGTAGATGACTCTGAAGTTCTGTATGATAAGACGCTGAAGGGGTCTTTGGGAGATGACTCTGAAGTTCTGTATGAACCATCGTAGATGATTTATTTAAATGTTATCTGGACAGTCACTCCTCCCTGTCTTTGTACCCGCGCCTCATTTGTGCCATCTGAGTCATGTTATGGCACTGACATATTTTCCTCTATTCCAGACCGTTCAATGGAAACGCTATCGGCACTACGATGCGAAGTATTTGGTGGGCGCGTTAAAGCTGACGTTTGAACATCAACGTGGGTGCGGAACTGGTCGCCTGAGCTGCAACATATGTCGAATGTTTGACGCATCCACGCGCTGGCTTGAATCCGAAGAGAGGGTCTGAGTGAACAGCGGGGCAGGTGCGATTCCCAATGCCCAATTGCACCCACCAAAGTGAGATATCTTATCAGAGGCTTCACTGCCTGCTGCTGGAGAACACGGATTCCCCACGAGAGACACGCCGCATCATGTCATCGAGGTTCTCTCCGGCATTGTTCAGAGGGATGCAGGCCTCCCAGGTGTGCCGCATCGTGTCATCGAGGTTCTCTCCGACATTGTTCAGAGGGGGATGCAGGCCTCCCAGGTGTGCTCTCTCCCTCCACTATCTTTGACAAGATTGTCATCGCGGTCCGTCCCTCGGCTCATCGGCCACTGCTCATAACCGTTTGCTACCTGCGTGGAGGGGCCAATTCGGCTTGGGCGAGTACTTCAAGCGGTCGACGGGCATCGACGATTCAGCTGGATCATGTTCTTCGCCATAGCGAACGCATTCCTCGCTGGGCTTGCAGTCTCAATCATTGTCCGACGAAGCATATTACAGTAGCCAGTTTGATCTCGCAGTGGTTCGACGGACAGTCAACGGCGCGCCTCGGCCTGACACATCTGACGTCTGGCTTCCCAGGCCTTATGATGTCAGAGATGATGGACATACCCTCCCGGCCAGCGCGGTTAAAGGAGGTCTGGAGAAGACACAGACAGCAATCACATTAATCTTGAACAACAAGAATACGGCCAAGCTGGGGCTGGAGCCGCTGTTCGTGGTGAAGCAGGTGCAGGCATAGAGGGGTGGGGAAGGCGTACGTTTCCGGTCTCTCTTACATGCATGTTGTAATAGAGAGGGATTGACTGTGGAACAATTGCGTGTAGAACAATTGCGTGCAGGAGGGCCTATCGGCACACGATGGTGACTTGGTCACTGCAATATATCATTCTCTGAGTTGAACAGAATAGACCAGCAGGAGAGACAATATCATGATGGTAAAATAAAACAAAAGGTAGATAGCGCCATGGAACGCAAACAATTAACTTGTGGAAGAGGCGCTAGCGAGATGCGCTTCGATCCACGAGATGTAATCTTGAACAACTTTTTTAGGAAGATCATCTGCTTCGTGGAGGAGATCGTGGTATGCACCCTGAGTGTCATGATGATACGTCAGCACATTGATCTCGGAACTGCGAAGTCAGCTGTGAGCAATTCATGTCAAACACTTTCCTCATACTCCAGGAGTTTCTTATCCGTTGCAACGAGTTTGTTGTAGAATTCGACTCCGGCTTTGTATGAGTTGACCTGCAAAGTACAAGTATGAACGCTGAACGAGACAGAGCAAATGATATGGCGCACCTTATCGACTGTCCCCCAGGTCATGAGGATCTGTACAGACCAACGATGTGAGCATACCCGAGGGAAAGATCTACGTCAAAGCTAGGATTCGTACAGGTAGATTTTTGGGCCACCGCTGATAGCCTTCTGCGAGCAGCTCGTCTCCCTGACTCAGATGCAGTGTTCAGACACAGCTTCGCGGACGACAATGTGAACGAAAGCTACGGCTACTAACCTGTACCACCATATTACTTAACCCACGCAGCGTCCCTCGCGACATGCGTAGGGGGTCATTCGCAAGGGCCTCACAAACGCTCGGGTCACGAGAGAACCACTATCAATGTCAAAGGAAAAAAAAAGCAAGAGGCGGTATCAGTAATTGAAGTTGGACCGCCAAACGGCCGCCAAGAGCACTTACTTCTGGAGGAAAATCAACTGTAAGCGGGATTGTTGGAAAGACCTTGCTAATACATCTGACTATCCAGCGGAAGACCATCGAGTGATTTGTTTCTGGGGCGACTAGCGGCACTTGTGCGATGATACCGGAGAGCATGGACACCGTCTCCACTGAAGGCGGCGATCTTAGTTGCGTCGCAAAAGATAAGACCATGCCGCCGGCCTAGGTATCCACTGAGTATAAGTCATAGTGCCTTTAGCAAAGAGCCAGGATCCAAATGCTCACCGCAGAGTAGCCCAACAAGAATATACGCTGATTCGGGTAGGTACGCGAGACATAACGCACCCAGTGCTCAAGGTCACTGAACTCCTCCACGCGACTCGTCTTGCCGTAGTACTCGTCTGGGCTGCGATTATCCTCGTCCAGCGCAGTCCGACCAAAACCACGCATGTCGTACGCAAAAACGGTAATGCCCTGCTGGGCGAACATTGAGTGAATGTCTTCGTAGCGGGATATGTGGTCCGCGAAGCCGTGGATGAATATGAGGACTGCCTTGGCGTTGTCGGCTGTGTATGTACGGGTGTAGAACCGGTGTCCGTCGTAGCCATCAAGCCACGCTTCTGTGAAGAGATTGGAAGACATGACGGAATAGGAGGAGTCCAGAGTATGTGCAGACGAGAAAGTGGGGGATAGACTGCCAAATCAGGAGAGGGTTTTATATAAGGTACAGAAAGCTTGAAAAGCTATGCATTATGAGTGAACATGTGCGCTTCGCCCAGTCTGTAACAGTCTTACGCAGTCTTACCTAGTCTTACCCGTGCCCAGAGCGAAAATATTCATACCGGGCGGGAAGATCTCATCAGGGGTGCGTCAGTTGCAACTGGCATATAACCAGCACGCATGCTGATGCAGATAATTCAGATTCTGGGACGGAAGGAAATGGTCAAAACCGGATAGTCCGACAACTCGGTTGAGGGCACCGTGAATGGCCCAGCCTATCCTGCTGTAGTACTATGAGAGCCTCACTGGTGCACTTGAGAGCTCAACACAGGGGTTGAACTCAACGTCTGAAGGGCATAGGGCCCACGGGCACAGGCAGCCACGAAAGCTCGCATGTCCTGAAACTGTCGACGCGGATAGGTAGACCGACCAGTTGCGACCGAGTGACAGTGAGCAGCACTAGTGAACCCCTATGGAAACGCAGCCTAACGCAGGGATACGCTGCAATCAAGGAGCAGGGTTGCAAAACTTACGCAATCTTACGTTGTTTTCCGCACGTGGGCTTGCGATCTCGTGTCTTGTCTATATTGGGCATGCTGATCCGGTGCTGATTCATACCTTGTCAACCTTGGCGGGACTTGGTTGATGTGTTTGCACGGCGCCCGCCGCGTACCGTGCTTGAGCTGGTGCAACCTCCGGGTGTGTCACTGTGAATTTCGCCGTCATTCGAGTGCTTCTGCCCGCACCATCCCGTCACTCCAAATGCCAGCACAACCCTCTGCCCTCCCTCTGCCCATGCTTGGATTTTGTCCACTACCATCACCCACTCTCTGTCTCATAGGTAGGTCCCTCACTATGTCATCTACCAACAGCTAAGTCATTCTACTCTCATGTGAAAGTAAGTAGCATTTATCTCATCTTACATGTGGTGATACAAGGACAGCAGGGACAACAGTGAGTAATCATCTTGGATAGGGGATATGGGAGCTTCTTCAAGGTCTCTTTGTAACTGGTCCAGGTGAGTGTATGAAACATTGATCAAGGCTGAGCTGAGTTTAATTTGACACTGTCCTGGTGGATGGGAGGGGGCAATGGGGCCAGTGTTGGAGGAGTCCAGTGTTGCTGGAAAATACAGGTAGGGCGGCTGGGGTAGACAGGAGGAATTGGATGGAGTGATGAGGGGTACGTGAACGTAGATCAGCCAATGTTTTTTCATACAGCATTACAATACGGGAATAAATGTGTTGTTACGCATTTAACGGGTGTGTAAGGAAGTATTGCATGTGTGCGTGTGAGAGCAGACCACTGCAGATTCTTGCGGACAGTGTGTGGAGCTCTGCGTTTGCACATATGCAGATCTACAATTTTTACACCCTCTTATGCAGATTTATGATGTCCCGTAACATTGTGTTTCTCAGCGTTAGAGGGTGTTCCAGGTTTCTATCGGGAGTGAACCCAAGAGAAAACCCACCCCATTGGGGCCCATTCACATATATTAATATTCATGTATGTAAATCTACTGGAAATGGCTGACTATAGATACCAATAGATCTGAGCACAAAAAGTCATGGATTTTATGTGCAGATCTGCTCAGACAGTTGTTGGTCTATTCACAGCATCTCACATCTATTTGCAGCACTACGATCCAGTTACAATCCCTTGGGGTCCATAATGTAGCATACAGAACAATTCAATGGCAGGCAATGAATATGGAAATACCAGTATCGACTACAATGCACACACACCTGTGGCCTGGTGTCACCCTTGCCCTCATCACGTGTTGCCCTTGCCTTTGTCACCTGCACCCATCACCTGTGCCCGCACCCTTACCTTTGTCACCTGCGCCCACACCTTGACAAAGGAAGCAGCAGGTGATGGCGAGCGATGACAAGAGGTGAGACGGGTGAGTGAGCGAGTTGGACAGCGGCGACTGGAGAGCCACGGACGCGAGAGTGCGGATGTTGATTAGTACCTGCATATACAGTATACAAGTTAGCGAACGTGTAACATGTACCTAGAGAGCCACTGACACGAGAGTGCAGACATGGTCTCCAGCAGGGAGAAAAACGAGAGGTAACTATTGAGCACTTTGTGAGGCGCTCAATCGGGATATGGGTAGCAACTATGTACGGTGTACGCTACGTCTACTATGCTACTACCATGGGATGAGATGACTACACTAGAAGAACGACGACACTACAGTGAGTTAATACTAAACAGCTATATTGTATAGGTTCTTCGTCATGCCCTTCCCTTGCCTGCGCCCTTGCCCACGCCCCCACCTTCGCCCTTGCATCGCCCTTGCCCTCGCATATTCCTAGTATAGCAGCCATGCGTGCATGAGCAGTGTACCTGTTTGTGAGATTGAAGTAAGTGCATATATGCAGGTATATGTGGATGGAGAAATGACCTACAGGAATGGAAAGGGTTGTGCAGAGTAAGTACAGAAAGGTACTCAAAATAACATACCACTGTGAGGCCATGTTCATAACGATGGGGAGGTTGCAAGTGTTGGTCATAGTGGTGGTGGTGGTAAAGAGAGAAGATGTGAGGGCAAGTGTTGCATCACATGATCAGCATCTCTCCAAGTCAGACTTGTTGACGCCCAGTCAAGATCAATTGCATTCAGAATCAAGTTGACAAGAGGTCGATTGCAGGGGAGGTAGATGACAGGCGCCCGGCCGTAAATGGAAAGTGGCTGTGTCAGAGAAACTCCGACAGTGCCCCACTACGCTCTCAATGGATCCGGTTATCTCTCAATGGCCCTCAATAGCTAAGGGTGCGTTTTCACTGGGCGTGAACACTCCTGTTCAGGTGAGTACACAGGGGGTTCTGTATTGTCATGAACCGCGCAGGGTAGACGCTCGTCGGGGTGGCGGTGCGTCGGCACACGCGGCAGAATTGACATCCTGGTTTAGAAATTTACGTTATGTGAGGATTCCGTCATGACTTGACACGGTGCATAACACATCTCCTCCTTGAACTCTCACCACCTCCTTAGGCTTCGTCGTCCCTCTTTGCATGGGCGGTATTTTATTGTTTATCTGCTGTGTAGCGCGCACTAGTAGAATCCCTCTTCGGTAACTGGTGCGTCTCTTCGCACTTGAATGGCTTATAGTATTGAGAACAGGTCACCACTTGACACTGAAACTCGCCGCAGTCTTGCTTTCCAATCGAGCACACAACTTCTTAGATACCCTCTACTGCTCTCGCGGTTCCTCTCCTGCATGGCTATCACAATGCCTTCGGAACGAGACCCACTTATCCCACGCACTGCGTCACCAGAACCAGCAGACACAAAGAGACCGACGAGAGTCGGTCCTATGGATATATCCCGCTCCACTCGGTACGGGATTCTTGCAGGTATCTGGGTCGGCACCTTCTTGTCTGTGTGTAATCTGTCCTCTCTGTACACACAACTAATTGCTCAAAATGTGTTTGTTCTCCAGTCACTAAACAGTGCGTTCACGCGCCCTTTTGGTCCACCGAGTCTGACATAGATGTGCTCCCAGCAACTTTGGTTGCTACACGTAAGTGCGCTGTATGATTTGATTGGATCCATGTCTGACATCGAAATACTCAGTGTTGCCGTCCATATCGTCGGACTTCAACAAATCGCACCAAGCCAGTTGGCTAGGCACCGCGTATGTCTTCGCTCCTGGGCGATCTATCCCGATTGTCTGATCCATGCTGAATGTGCAGATACCTGCTCGCGACGTGCACATTTACACCGTTGTACGGAAGACTGTCTAACGTTCTAGGTCGGAGAGGGGCAAACCAGGTAGCGGTCTTCTTCGCAGGATTGGGGACTGTCGCGTGCGGCCTGTCTACAAATATGGAAATGCTCATCGCTGCTCGATTCGTACGTATATTCTCACCACTGCAACAAGTTTCTCCCAATCTTCAACGATCTTTTTGTGCAGCTTGCGGGTCTGGGTGGCGGAGGGCTCTTTACGACTGCGACGTGAGCAACAACAATGCAGTCGTCGTTGCATTATACTAATCCCGTGGCCCATAGGATTATCACGAGTGACATGTATTCGCTGAGGGTATGCTATCCCTCATGTTGGTAATCATTCCCTAACACTTCCTCGCAGAACCGGGGCTTGACACAGGGCGTAGCCGCTGTCTTTAACAGCGTATGTATGCACCGGCCTATTGCTTTCCACCTTTCATTCATCGATCTTCTCAGATGGGTATGGGCCTCGGAGGCCCTCTCGGGGGATTTTTATCCGACCGGTAAGTGTATGATGATATCTGTGCCAGGGCCATTTGACTCTGAACTCGCCTCCAAGTCTGGGCTGGCGTTGGGCTTTCCTGTGCCAGGTCCCACTGTTTGCCATTGCGTTCTTCCTTGTGTCATTCTATCTGAACTACGTAACGCCGGTCTGTGACCATTTTCCGCGATACCTGCAGCCACTGATCATCCGACAGGGAAGCAGCAAGAGCACGAAAGAAGTTCTCAAGCGCATTGACTATGGCGGAAGCGCCACACTGCTGGCCACTGTATGTATCTCGCGCCTCACATCCAAACACCACTCCTTAGACTGTTTGAGGTTCTGTCCATCCTCGTGTTCCTCAGTATGCGCTTCAGCGAGGAGCATCCAGTATGTAACCGATCTCATTAATGTTTTCGAACCGTTCTCTCACTCCAGTGAGCAGTGGGATTCTCCTGCTGTCTACGGTCCGCTCGCATCTGCGAGCATATTTGCCTTCCTCTTCGTCTTCGTTGAACTGAAGGTCGCGCTTGAACCCATCCTGGCACCGTTCCTCCTGCGCGAGAAGATCCCAGTGCTGGTCGGCATCAGCAACTTCCTCGTCGCAACATGCAACTTCACGATCATGTACAACTTCCCGACGTGGTTCCAGACCGTGCTGCTCACGAGTGCGAGCGAGGCCGGTACGTCTTACACCGCTGCGGATCCGGAGGTGGAGCGGTGGCATAGGCTGACCGCAATGGTGCAGGCGCGCATTTGATACCTAACGGCATCTCGATCTCTTGCGGATCGCTCTTTGCTGGGTGCGTGTGTCTGCACAGATGCTTCAGCGACTGCTCTAGCGTTCTGATACAGCCTTTCGTTAGATGGATTATGCACCGCACTGGGACGTACAGACGTCTGAACCTCATCTTCGGGCTGTTCCCGTTCGTCGCCGCCGTGCTCCTCTCTTTGATGCGTGAAGACTCGCATCCAGCCGTATTGTGGCTGAGTATCGTATGTGCCCCACTCTTCATCAACCATATCGTCGGTCTCACGAGGCTCGCAACGCGCAGATCCCGTCTGGGTTCGGAAACGCAGTCGTCCTGCAAACCATGTTGAGTATGTCTCGACTCGCTCTGTCCTTCCATATGCTCTCCACCGGTACTGATCCGACTCTGAACAGTCGCCCTACTCGCTCACCTTCCTCGTAAGTCCACATTCGCCCAATGCGTCGTCTCGAACACAATGATTGACCCGCTCAAACTGCTCGCCCAATGCGCCGTCTCGAACACAAATGATTGACCCGCTCAAACTGTAGAGGACGCGATGGCTGTCGGGACTGGCTTCGGCCAGTTGTTCCGCGGCATCGGTCAAGTTGGCGGCGTAGCCATCTCCTCCGCGCTCTTCCAGTCCATCCTCACCACCGAGCTGCACAAACGCATCCACGGCGATGACGCTGAAGAGGTCCGTTTCTCCCTTGACGCACCCGGCTTGGTCCCGACCCTTCGGCCACTGAAGGCTGCTCACTGCCGGATGATGTTAATCTGTAGACGATCACCAAGATCCGCCACTCTTCGACGCTTGTCGCGCAACTGCCCCCCGACCTGCAACGTGCCGCGCGCGATTCGTACGCGATCGGCCTGCGCGCGGTCTTCATCATGGCCGCCGTCTCCACTCTGCTCGCATACATCGTGCGACTCCCGGTACGTCTCCTCCCTGTTCGGCCTCAGCATCTTCCACCACACGGCACAGTACTGATCTACTGATCTACCTTTTTCTCTCTCTCAATGTGAACTGCGATATCGACCACGAACCAGATCCCGGACAAGCCGCTCGATCAGCCCCGCCCGCGCGCCCGCTCCCTAGGGGAGCTCCCGAACCCGCACCCGACCGGTGCCCAGCTCGCAGAAGAGCTGCCCCGATCGACGAGCGCGTCGACAAGCGAGATCGAGGTCGAGGTTGAGGTCGAGGTTTACAGCGACAGCGAGAGCGATGATGGGGAAGATGAGGAAGACGGCGACGTGGTGCGCCCGATGGCCAGGAAGCGGCCGAGGCGCCGGCGGTTGTCGACGTACGAGAGCTCGGATGGGGGCATGGACTTGGAGGATGAGGTGATTGGCGGGTCGGCGAGACGATGAGATTGAGTGGTATGAAAGACGAAAGATCAGACATGATAGACAATGTACATACATGCCACGCGTAGACTGTACTGTCGTGTATGTATCGATACCCTTTGTCGAAATTTGGAACACCGTCCCTGTGGCGACTTGCTGAACGGGCGCCATAGCGAGATTGCGCAGGAAACAATACGGTAAAGAGACATAATGAGACATACACACATTTGCTATAATCAACTCTTGTACACCATTGACCATTCTGCCCTCCAAATTCGCTCGCGAGGCATCGTTACTCAGAAGTACGCCTGAGAGATCACCGTCAGTGCTATGCTCGTCTTTCTTCGATTCGTACGAGAGAACTACTCACAGCTGCGTTTGGCGGACTTGCGACTCCACCGAGACTACCGAGATCCGGCCGTCAGCCATAATGTCTACATAGGCAGCAGAGTAACGAGCAACTCACACGTTGAGCGGCCAGGACGAGAAGAAGAAAGTGTAGCGACCGGTCTCTGCGCAGTGCTTCGAAAGCGCCTCAAGGTCGAAGAACTCGCCGATGGGCATGCCCCACATGCTGTCGCGCGATCGTCAGTAACGTGGGCTGACCCATCATCCATCACGACGAGAGGGAGGGGCACGTACCCAAGGAGCGTGGAGTGGAGATGCATGACGCCCTCCGGAGGGGGCCAGCGCTCCAGGGCAGGCTGGTCAGACGCAATGGCGGCAAAGTGGTTGTCCCACAAGAAGCGCTTCATGTCCTCGGTCTGCTCGATACCCGCGCTGGAGTCCGATCGCGCGCTCAGCCGCTGGTTTCGTCTAGACCGCTCAAGCATGGACAGTCACTCACAACGTCTCAGGCTTGCCTGCGAGCCCGTCACGCTCCTCCTGGGTTGCGCCAGTGAAGCGCTGGATGAAGCCCACGCGGAGGATGAGGATGTCCCCAGTGCGGAAGGTCACGCCTTGCTTCTTGGCACACGCGAGGATGTCCTCAAGGGGGATGGGGTGAGTCGTGATCGGGTCGTAGGGGAGCTTGCCGTGCATGTCGGTGTAGTACTTGACGAGATCGATGAGCACACCGCGGCCGCAAATACCATGTTGAGCCCAATCTGTAGGACGGAACATATGAGCAGCGTGTGGTGCGGTCCGCGTAGCGGATCGAGTGTACGCACTGTGGATGCCGTACTTGATGAGGTCTGGGTCGACATTCGTCGGGTCGGAGATGATGATATTGCCGTTCTTGAAGAACGACGCGGGCGTGCCCTGGTAAAACAAGCCATGGTAGAGCAGCCCGAAGTGCTTCAGGCCATCCCACTGGGTACCTGATTGCGTGTTCTACCACCGCATAACGACGGAAGATCAATGAGTTATGTACGCTACTTGGGATGCAAAGAGAAGGACAGACAATATGGAGGTGGTCATCGTGGATGGCGCCGTGGGCAGCCTTGAAAACGACCTCGTGTTCAGGAGTCTTGCGATCGAAGACAGGCTGTGGGCGAGCGGGAGATCAGATTTCATGAATATAAGTCAGCATGACATCACCATGCTCCTAGCCACAGTGCATGTTATGCAACAAAGTGCGCACCTTGTTGGGAAAATTCACTGGCCTGATCAATCATGCGGTGAGCGAGCTCTTTAGCATCCGACCAGTCCCTAGCGACTGGCTCGAGCACGAGCACTCACCAGTTGAGACAAATCGCCTTGCCCGTCCTAAGTGCAAGGGCATGAGCTTAAAGAACAGAGCATGTTCCAAGTGCACATACTTGATCTCCTTAGAAGCTTCCTTGACGATCTCCTCGGTAAGCAAGTTCACCGTCCCGAGCTGGTCGTCCTTGCCCCAGACTTCCCATGCGCACCCCGAAAAGTCTTTGAAAGCAGGGAGCTCGTCGAAAGTCGGCAGCTTGCGCGTCGTCGCCATCGTAGTATGTGTATCGGCCCGAGGAGGTGTGAAGTGGGCGAGCACGCCTTGCAGTCGCGGCTGCGCACCTCGGAAGTTATAAAGGGCCTTACAAACCCGAGGGATGGATGCCTGGGACTCCGGCTCTGGGTAGAACAGTACAACCGGCTACCGATCGCGGCATCGCGGAAGGTGCACCTAAATACAGAAGCCAAGTTCCCCTCGACCCACAGAAAGGTACATTAGAGCCGCACGAAACTCGCCGTGACCTCAGCCATGCTCATCTGACCATCCCATGAGCTGTTTTGACCCCCTTTACCAACAAATGGATGTCCAGGGACCAGACGACGCAATCGGGTGCTATAGGCTATACTGCCTTTGGACCGGGGATCTGGACACCAACCTTCGATTGAGGCTGATGCGCTCCAGCATGCTGATGCGGTAGCGGCTTCCCCAAACAAAGAACCCACAACGACAACAACAACGCAACACAAGCTCAGTAACCGGTTCACAAGATCACACCTCACGGAACGGGTTAGATGAGATTGAAGCTGTGCCAACTGGAACGTACAAGATACATTATGTCAGCCTCATAACGAGTGCTGAGAGAATCATGATCACCAGAAAAAGGAGTCAAGAGGGGACCCAACACCTGACACTGCGTAGGCCGCCACCACCTCTGCCCATCCGCGGATGTCTACCTATCCGCGGATGAATGGATGGACCAAAGCTTCTTTTGGCGTTATCCGTTTCGAAGGATCCAACGCCAGGCACTTATCTAGCAAATCCAAGAACGACACCAACAGTTTGCTCTCCTCGTCTTTGAGCTTCACCGAACTTGAGGGCATCAACCGTTGCCGCAGGTCCCTTGTTGGCTTCGTTACGTGCACCTTCCGCACGACGTCCTGTGGGAGTGAGGGCGAGTATACACAATTAGTCTCGATCTACTCAGCCTCAGCCACGGATCCCCGCGTTTCCGGACCCGGATCTGAGCAAGGGAAAGATGGCTAGATATACGCACCGATCCCGTGACGCGGTCCTGCTCAACGCTCAGGAACGCCCCCAATTCATCAAAGTACATGTCTCCAAACTTCGCGCGCTTGATCGTCTTCGTGTTGAATCTTCCCTTGAGCTCCATCATCAGCAGCAGCATGTGGTTGTTCGTCCGTCCCGGGAACAGTATTTTCCCAGTGTACAACTCGTACAGCGTGCATCCGATGGACCAGACGTCTATCGCAGGATCGTATGGGTGGCCCATGACTATGACGTCGACGTATCAGTGTGAGTGTCAAGAGCGACGATCGTGAGACATACTGATTTCGGGTGCGCGATAGAATCTTGAGACAAGATAAGGAGTGATCTCGTTCTCAGAAACGTCAGATGCTGAGCCTAAATCGCAGAGCTTGAGTACCGTCTTCTGCTCATTGACCTTGCAACACGATCACTGTTAGCCGAGACAAGCACATCTAGAGCATGACCTATGCCTACCAAAATGTTATCAGGCTTGATGTCAGCGTGCATGATGTTACACTTCCGCAACAGACTCATGGCGAGGAAGAGCTGGTGAGCATACGCGCGGACCGCACGAATGTTCAGACCAACATCTTTACCAAATCTCTTCACAACCTCTCGGAGATTCATGCTGTCGCGGGAACATCTCAGCCAAGATGTATGTCAAGTTGTCAAGACACGCGCACCTGAGAGACTCAAACACAAGGCAGAGGTGGCCACGATGTTCGAATGTGCGTTCGAGTCGAACAACATGCTTCTTGTCTTCAGGGTCGGCTTGCTTTAATTTGTTCAAGATCTGAACCTCCTTCAAGCCCGCTTTGAACCTGCGCAAAGCAAAAGTCGACGTCATTATCAATTAAGAGAGAGAGAGAGTGATGACGAAGAAACGCACATGGATTCTTGACATCGTACAATCTTGATGGCGACTTCCTTGCCCACTTCGTTTGCATCACCCTGAAGAATACGCGCTCTAACGACATTCGCGAACATGCCTTTACCGAGGGAAGAGAAAACCTGGTATCGACCGCCATCTAGCTGTTCTCCGAGGATCACTTGGTAATAACCTTCAGAGTCGGCGGCAGAGTCGAGGGTTGTTGTGATAATCGCAGGGGCAGGTTGTTTCTGCCACGAAAAGTCATATGAACGCTGAACATCACCCAATAGGAATAGGAGAGAAAAATGCACTCACAATGATCCGTTTGACCTTCTTGACTTTCTTCTCTACTGCTGCAACAGCGAACATGTCGTCTACGTCCTCTTCCTCTTCTTCAATCATCTCCACATCGACTATTTCCTCCTTCCCACCTCTGACACGTTTCTGTTCGTCCTCACGACGATCCAAGCTAGGATCGTAGTCTGCTGCGGACACTTGCTCACCTGCCCCGTTCTGCTCCAGCACCTTTGTTTGCACTTGTTCTTCGTCATCTCCTTTCGCCAATGAGAACAGACCTGACGTGGGAGACGCCGACGCAGTGTCGTGCTTGTCTGGAGCTTGACAGATGGACAGGCAGTCAGACAGGGAACGAAGATCCGCGCCATCGACAAATAAACGTACCCGCACTTTCTGCTTGAGTCGAGTCCGCATATACAGGTGTGCCGACGGCGCTGTGGGCCTGAGACGGGATGTTAGATACATCAGGCGTTGCAGGAGGCGGCTCAACCGCACTGCTAGGTCCAGGACTTGGAGAAGGCGCCGCAGTGGAGCTCGCTATGCCCGCATACTTGGCCATGATCGCCTGCCGTTTTGCACGGCGCGCTGCGAGGATTTCTTGCACAGGTGGTGGTGACGATGGCAGCTCCAGTTCCATCTCTGGTTGGGGTTGGGGTTCTATCCGACTCTGAGATTGCGCGGGCTGCTCCTGCTTTGCGTCAATCGCAATTGAACGTGGTGGAGAAGGTGAGGGTGCCCTACTGGGCCTTGGAGAGATTCTGTAATGGCACATATAGCCATGAGATACCGCCGTTACAGCGCAACATTCATCATGATGATACTCACTCGCCTTCTTCTTTCTCTTCATCCACTCTGGGGATATGGGTGCGTGATGACGACGAACCATTCAAATGATTGTCTGGTGGAGGGGAAGGTCGTCTGTTGCGGTGGTTGTCCCGACGTCGATCGCTGCCCCGACTACTGTCACGCCGGTGAGAGTCATCTCTCCGCGAGCCATTGTTTCTGTTTCTGTCACGGTCTCTCCCCCTCTCCCTCTCCCGTTCCCTATCTCTGTCATCTCTTCGTTCTCGTTCTCGACTGAGTCTTCTCCGGTCGTGATCGCGTTCTCTGCTGCGGGTTCTATACTCTCCTCCACGCGTTGTCCTCCCACCGTTCGCTCTTCTATCCCTGTCTTCCGTGTCCCTCCGTCCCGGTATAGGTGCTTTCCTTCGCGGTGAGCCTAGATGAACGTCCCTCCAGTCCCGGGTGTCCTCACGAGGTCTTTTGTGCGATCCGGTGTCGTTTGGTCCTTCCCATGCACGCTTAGACCCTGATGAGATATTAGTCATGTTTTACAACAGCCGATTGTGGTTTACGGGGCACCGCACGATGACAAGAAAGGCTCGCTGTCGCAGAGGGCGGTAGAGATGGTGGTCAATGAAGAAGAGAGTCAATTGGAGGCGCCGACGATAGCCGGACCAACAGTTGGTTCGACTCAGTGGGTTAGCCGAACCAGTTCAGTAAGTAGAGCTGAACCAGAGAGTGCGGAAGAACAATCAGCCCACGTTCCGAACTTTACCGCGCGACCAGAAATCGAACAACCACCGAGCCACCACGACCCGACCACGACGACCATCCCGCGACGACCCGGATACATTCCTCGCCGCTGGACGCGATGAGCAGACGGCAATCGCGTGTATCTATCGACATCAGGCAGAACGACACCCTCTTGGAATTCGAGACTTGTGCGTGGTACCGCCGCGGCCATCCCGTTCGTATCTCACGCTCATACGCTCATTCTTTCCCAGTCAAGAAGAAATTTCTCCTTGCCAACAAACATATAACCAAGTGCGTGTTCCCGCCGCAGCCATAACTTCCTTTGTCATAACTTGACATTGACACGGGGATAAACTAGGCTGAACTCAACACTGAGCGCACGCATAGAAGAACTCAATGCACAGATTTCTACCCTCTATGTCGAGAACCTACGTCTTCGAGCGTCGGAAATCGCACTTACTTCGCAGCTGAAGAAGGAGAGGGAAAAGTCAAAGAAGATCTTGGCTGATACAGAGTCTGCGGTGAGTACTCCTCTTGTCCAAGTCACCCATTCCTACGCGTGGAACTTTGGGCTTCTATCCCATCATGTCACCTCCTCGAGCTTGGTTCATGCAATGTTATGTGCCCTCCCTTCACGCCTGACCTGCAATGCTTCGGTTGTTGTTGCTCCTCGAACAGGCTGACGGCGTGTCTTCGGCCATGATCAAGCTCAAGCTCGAGGTAGTGGTGACAACCAGTAAGATCTCTGAACACGGATTCATGATTCTTCTGGCATACGCCATAGATAAATCGGCAGTATCATGAAGTAAACTACTATATCGAGTTCCCAAGTTCGAGTGCACGACTGAGCTGTACACAGCTTCCTAACGGGTGGTGAACGAATACCAGTGCATAACAGAAAATATGTGCCTATAGTTGCTATCACATGTGCCTCGCTCGTATCAGATACCGTAGCTGACTGACATCCCACGTTGGTATAGACACACGCCCTCATGAAGCAATTAGGTTTCATTAGAAAGTCGTTTGGTGTACCACATGGACGATCTCCAACTCCGGAATCAAATCCTCAACCACCCCGAGCGAAGCGTCCTATCCCTGACCCCAACGTGTCTCCGCCACCCAACCGCATCGCCCGTGCACCCGCGATCCCTGTACTTGTAGAAGATGATGAACCCAACATGTCTTCCCCAGAGGACCCTGACGACGCAGAGCATGAGTTGAGCCCTAGTCTCCCTCGGAAGCGCAAGACGAAGTCACGATCATCGAGTTCCAGCCGCCTTCCTCTTCCTCTATCCAAGTCGCCACCTTCCCCCACTGTGGACGTTTTCCAGTTCGACTTTGATGATAAATTAGGCAAGACAGGGAAGCGACGACCGACCAGGCGGCAGAGTGGATTGTTGGCCAGCGTATCGATCACCGCTGTCAGTACGGACAGTCTCAACCGCCCTCCGAGTCCAGTTCCTAGCTCACCAATTCGCGATGCGATGGACAAAGACGAGATGGCCGCACCAGAGCCTGATGAGGATGAGGTGGAAGTGATTCTTCAGACAGTCACCAAACGGGAACGGACAGCGAAGAAGGTAAAGGACCGAGCGCGGGGTATCGTAACCGACGCACTTGTCGAGGTTTCTCGTCCACGCGAGCGAAAGAAGCACCACGTCTCGGAGGAACCGGAGGATGTCGCAGTCGAGAGCAAGTTCAAGTTCAAGGATGTAACGAACTCACAGGGAAGCCGCCCTGTGCTGCCTCTTCTCGATACTGGGTCAGGTACGCGTGGCTTAGATCCTCCTCTCAGCAGGTGTTTTGTCTCATGTGTTTGTGACATAGATCGCGGGCGCCATCAGACTCCAGACGGAGGTGTGCCCTCATCTGCTACAAGTCTAACGAGCATGTCAACACGGAACTTTTTGTCGACGCCCGCCACTACCCCAGGGCTTTTGTCGAAACCCTCGTCCCAACTACCCACACCTCGCTCATCGAGCCCAATCGCGCTACCGTCTCAGACCGAACTAGAGCCTTCCGCGGGTGGACGTGAACGTCGGGTGCGCAAGAGCGTCAATTACGCCGAGCCGAAGCTGAACACGTAAGTCCCGTTGATGTCGTTCGCTGTGCAACCAGTCACTGACGCTACGGCCCTGCAGAAAAATGCGTAAGCCTGACCCCGTTCCTCCGCCGGCGAGTACTGCCAAGCGCGCATCTTCGGGTTCAGCGCAGGATGATCTACAGCCCATCTCGTCGCGATCGTCACCTTCGAACACCGCTGATGCAGACGCCGAACCTCTTTCTACTGGAACGATAAAGCGGAAGAAGTCTCGGGTATACGTGCCTCCGGAAGATGAGGACGAGAGTGAGGGGACGCAGGCCGATGCGGAGTTCGGCGGTCTGCGTACCGGAACTTGGTCCAATGTTGAAGGACGACGGCGCAGTGTGCATTCATCGAGCACCCGGCGGATCGAAGGCGACGACCTGCGACGGCACAGCATGGCAGTATAGCTCGTCGCTCTGTAGTTGGCGGTTCCAACGTATATTATCACGACCTCTATCTCGTCTCTACCTCGACTCTACATCCTCTGGGCTACCCTCCTTGGCCTGTATGACTCCATGAGGGCGACGTGCTGGACACGGTGATTGTCGCACTCACCGCACGCTACCCGGCATATATGATTATGGTGATGACTTTTTATGATATGATACGTATGATGATCCGCGAGACCTCCCTTTTGGATACTTACACCCATTCGTCGCGTCTTTGCACCTGCCTAGGGCATGATAGTCTACATTGATCTTGCCTTGCACCCAAGCGAATGAACTAGCTAGTTGTATCATATGTATCATACCCCGTATTCCATAACTACTATTCTCTGAATATACTTCGGCTGCTTTGGAGACCTTCCAATGTCGTTCAAGACAGTTGCAGGTGCCAAATTGGTCGATAGTTAGAACTTCAACCTCACCTCCCGGCGCTTACCCTAAGTGTTTGGCATGTGCTTATGTAACCCATAGCATGAATATGGCCCGCTCAGTGTGGAGGTTGAAGTTGTCGACAACTTGTGCCTCGAACCACATCGTGCCTTCATGCTCTTACTTTCTCCACATCACATTGGATAGCAATAATACACACTACAGGATTGATGACTCTTGACATGTCCCAAACGTCGCTTCCTACTTCAAACCACCCCGAGATCAATCTCAACGAGCTCATCACACGAAGACATGCGGCTTACATTTGCCTGCCAGAGGAACTCTGCCCGGCTTCTCGACCATCATCGCCTGCGTCGGAGGAACGTGTGTTGACATTGAAGGCGCGCTTTGTGGCCGCGGTCAATATTGCTGGTGGGGACACAACTAATCCGAAGTGGGGTTACGTGTCTCGCATGGCCCGTCTGGGCTGCACGAGCAGGAAGTACATTGGTATATTGCCGAGAGTTCGGATAGGAGAAGGGCGGAAGGCTAGCGTTGGGCAAAACTTTGATTGGGAGTTGCCGGAGACGGAGGAAGGGTGGGCAGCGTACGAACGAAAGTGGGAGGAAGCAGTGATTAGGGAGGAAGAGAGGAAAAAGGCAAAGGCGAAGGCGACCGCAAAACCCAACTCAAAGGTTTCCCTCACCTCCAAGTACTTTAATAAGGCCGTGGACGAAGATCCGGGAAGCTCGTTGCGCCTCAGTGCTCCCAGTAGCAAAGCAGAGGTGATTCGAGAGAAGGTGGAACGGTGGCAAGCGCAAGTGTTCACGACAGCAGCTGCCCCGGACGCCCCGATGTCGCAAGAGATCGTCAATGGCGCGCCGTCTCCAGTAGTCGACAAGGATCAGGCACATAGGCGGGCTCCGCAAGGCGGGAAAGTACAAGCTCCTCTAGGGTTCCGCGTGGTAAAACGGTCGAATGCTGCATCTGCTAAAGGGGGAAGTAGCGCTTTTACCAAACCAAAGGCATCTCCGGTCGCGCGTGTTCCTACCTCTTCGAGCGGTGGATCCCAACCATTGCCTCCAAACCAGCCACAAGACCTAGTGCCTTCTCTTGCATCTGAACAAGCTGTTGGTCACGCCGTGTCAGCACCAGTTGCTGTTCATATCACAGAAATCCCCGAGCTCGTGAGTCCGGTATTTGTACCGACCGATCTATTGACCTCAATACATCTCGCAGTCATTTCTTCCCCCCTCCTTCTCATCTCAGTTGCAGACATCAACACCACCCCTAAAGGACCGACGTCACAAGCCGTCACCGATCGCGCCATGCTCTCCCCCACTGTCATCCCTACAGTCGGCGCGATCTGTTGTACCCACGAAGGGCGCAACACGAGAGAAGTCTTCAAGTCTGTTCGTGATCTCGCCCATGCAGAAGCCACTGAAACGTGCTCGTACATCCAACCTAATGTCCGACGAGGATCGGATGGATATCTCAGAGGCTCAGTCTCCATCAGCCAAGAGCCCGGTTGGCAAAAAGGCGCGCATGAGACCGGCACAGGAGCCAGCCTCGAGCGGTCCCGTAGCTGTACCGCCCTCGACCCCTCCTCTGACGTCTTCTCCGTGTGTTGCTCCCGTTACGCCCGTGTCCAGGGGGAAAGACCTTGGGAATGCCAAAGGCCTTCCAGTTCCCACAACTCCGGACCCTGGCCCACTACCCACTCTAACCGAACTCCTAGCATCGTCGAGGCGCTCGAGGCCCCGTCCACGGCCTCCATCACGCAAGAACACCCCTTATGGCAGGGCGAGCTCAAGCGTCCACGCCATGTTTGTTGAGCGCGATTCCGGGCTTTCGAAGGTGGCCCAGACGGACGAGCGCGATACCGAGCCGTCTCCCACGAAGACTTATTTTTCCTCGCCTGCCTCGGGGTCATCGGATTCGCCTGGACCCGCCATGCATCGTCCGCAATCGCCCGTCTCGCCCCTCTTCACACAGAACCCGAGCGCGTTCGCGCCTCGGTTCGTGTCGTCGCAGCGGGCGGTTGGCAACGTCGACGACCCTTTCGGTGGCGGCGGCGATGATCAGACTCAAGCGTCACTCATGCGTGCGAGCAGCGGCTTCTTCGCGATGGGCTATAGCTCACAGTTCGATGTGGAGGGCCACGTCGAGCAGGTGAGCGAGTTGTTGGAGAGAGACGTGGACTTCAACGGCTGGCTGCGCGACCTAGACACCGAGGATGGCGAGGAACATGATCACTACATGCCTACAGTAACGGACGCTGGTGCGGTTGGTGTAGGATTTTGATTTTGGCATGACACAGATGGATCATGGGATGGGATGCTGTGCTCACAAAGCCCACATCATCTAGCTTATGTTGTATAAAAGAGGATGACTGTTTCTAGCTTAGTCGGGATATCTCTGTGCACATCTGTTATGATAGCCCTTAGTAGATGGGAAGCCCTATGCATGCTACATATCCAGGGACTATAGAGAAGTCGTTTACGGGCGGGCACAACCCCGCCACTAGGAACACGAGAACTCCAAGTTTGAGGCACGAGTGCTGTGCCCCCGGTACGCCCACAGCAGAGTGACCCTGTGCAAGCGTCTGGACCCTTGCGATGACACATCAAACGTGAAGACGGCTCGCAAAGATTGAGTTTTCAGGGATGGGGCTGGCGGGTTGAACCTGCACAATGGCAGATTCATCAAGTTCGACGGCGCGACCAGAGGAACAATTGGACATGGCCGCTCTAGCTATACTGTGGCAGGGTGCGAGCGGCAAGCTCTACGTACTGCGAGGTTCTCGGCCATAACGCCTGGGGATCATCATAGCTTATGAGTGAGTGGTACACACATCCTTGATGACGTTCATTTCTATTGACAGACACAGGATGGCGCACCCTTCGTCGTCATCAACCGTAACAACAGGTGATTCCTTCAGGCTCGCGCACCCTGACATCCATGCCATATGCTCAACCTGAAACGGTGTGCACAAGACACGTTTCCCCTGACCTCGGCGCCACACAATGTTACGTAGCACACGACAACGACACAAAGATGGGAGTCTGACCCACACGGGCACACATTTTCCTCCGCCAAGTCGCGATCCTCGTTCCCGCCCGAACCGCCGCTTCTCTACCACCAGCTCAATCTTCCCTGAATTGAACGTTTTGATATCGATATTGGGCCCATGCTCCCTCCATCGGTAACTCCGATTTTACCGCCGGGCGCAGCGGTTCAGGTGCGCGACCCCACATCCGACCAGATATCGTCCAGAGCGTCGCTTTGAGGCGGAATGGATACGATTCCCATGCTCTTTTTGGAGCCTGCGGAAGACTGCCAGCGACGGACGTACTAGACGTATGTACAAGGTTTATACTAGTCAGAATCGGCTACGATCTTACTTGCCGGTGAAGCCCACTTTTAGGTCTGGTATGGAATTGGCGTCCATACACATGGGCATCGTTCTCCTCTTTCGGTTTGTGTGCGCACGCGTGTGCCGTACAATAAAGTGCGAACCGTAACCCCTCGTAACCCCTGTGTTAGTTAGCCAGCGCGGGCTTGGCCGCACCCCAGTCGGTCCCAACAACGACACACCCCGCTGCAAGGTTCCCTCCGACTGGTCGGGGATTGATAGAGACTCCTCTCAGAGACTGCATCAATCGCAGTCGATCGGATTGTAGGATGAGGGTCACCGGTAGGACGAGCAGAAGGTGAGGAGTTCGGAGGTTTCAATCGATTACATTGTGGACATCATACATACGTTGGTAGGACACGTGGAAACACTAATACCCAAGCCCACTACAGCCATCTGAAATCCGTCTTCCGGAGATTCATGTCTTCAAACTCGGGCGCAGGTGTGTGGCGACCCGCTAACGGATGCGCCGGGTCGCGGGTCGCGCAAGGCTGTGTCCGGTGTGACACCGCCGGCCTCGGAGGGCTCTCCGAATCGCACCGACACCGAACAGTGTGAATCGCAGGCGTCGTCGACTAACATACTTAATCTTGACGCTCCACAATTCGGACATGGGGAAGGCTTTCTGAGTGCAGAGAGGTATTGTGGAACAGCGGAACTTGGTAGAAACCTCAACCGAAGGTCACTCGTTTCGTCGTCTTGCCACGATTGTTGTCGGGGGGCTTCTTCCCGGAGTCTGTCCTTGTCGAATCAAAGGAAACGCTCTGACCGTTTTGACTGGAAGAGGCCCGGGCCTTTCTGCGCAGCTTCGCTTTTTCTCGTTTGGCTCGTGCGGCCTGAGCAGCGACGACAGCTTTCGCGCGCTCCTGCGGGATCACGGTCAATATCAGCAGACGGTATCTTTGTTGTCATGCAGAGAGTCAATAACGTACGAGCCTCTCTTTCGAGGGTGTACACCCTTGTTGCTCTGGATTCGCCCGTGCGGATACCTACCAGAGAGTACAGGTGAGTACATCTGTTAATGCCTGCATCGGCGCAACTCCGCCCGACCTTGGCGACATGCATCTTCATCTTTGTCTGGGTCTTCTCTTCCACGACATCTGCAACACTTCTAGCCAAGTCTATGGCAGCATCCTATCAGGGTTTGCGTGTAGTGAGAATACTGCAATTCGGAATGCGAATAGCTAGAGCGACAATAGAACATCGACGAACCTTGTTATCGACAAAAACTTTCTTATGGGGATGTTTGGCCATTTTCAGGGTCTAGTACTGCGGTGCTGTAACGTGCCTCAATGCACGGATCCCTGTATGGGAATCGTTGTCTGAGTTCAGAACTAGTACTGACCTGGCGCAAGAAAACCTTCATAGCACTGGCATCGGTGGCTGTAAGGCTGTTTTCCCGCGGCCGACCTTTCCCACGTGGCAGCCTATTTCGGGTGGATACCATGGTCTGTAGACGCTGTGCGATGAATTTCGACTCGCAAGTACGCGGACTTGCTATGTTTCTGTTCGTATTCCCGGTCGCTCACGGGCGGGATGATGCCACTTAAGTGTATTGCAGCTTGTCTTATACTCTCATTCATAACCTTTCAGCCTACCCAGATGGCGCCGGACGGGTGTTTATTGAAGCGCACGGCGGTTCACCCATGCTCCCGACAACTCCGGTGAGTTCTTGTGCTGGGTGGTGTATGGGCGATCCCGGTCCGCGTCCCATTCCTGTGAGGGCAGAGGTTGATGCCATCAGAAGTCAGCCTTAGTTATGGCTACGTTTGAGCCCGTGCGGCGGGAATATCTACGCTGGCAAACTGCGCGGCCAGAAGCGGCGGAGTACTACTGCGTCCACCGCTCAGGTCTCCGGGTTGCTTGACTTACTCGTGGAGCCCCTGTTGAATTGCTGTATCACAGATCTGCATCAACAGCCAACTTCATCTTTGGCTTGTGGGCTGGCCTATGTGTCCGAGTCCGGAATAGCCTTCCCCGAGGTATTCCTGGTCATCATGCCATCTAGTCTTCACTGAACGTCTGCCTGTGACGTCCATCTTGCCAACTCCTGAACACCCTGAGCGGCGTCATGCTCGAGTTTATAAATACGGCCGCTCTCGCAGTCCTTTCACAAGCAGTCCCCCGCCAGTAATCCACAGCTCCTCCACTCCTTCACTCTTCGTCCTCGTCACTTCCTCACACCATTCTCCGCTACAATGTGCTACTTTCGCCAGTGGGTCGTTCTTCTCAAGAGTCCAACAGCATCATACAGAATAACTTACCATCTTTTCCAGAGTCTGCTTTGTCTACAATTGCGGACATATTGTTCCAATAGTACGCCATCACTCTCTTTTACGCTGCATTTTGATTCTCATTACATCATATTTTCAGGAGGACGAACAGGTAATCCAACTTTGTGTTCAGATTGAGTCTACGATTCAGCATTCCTTCTGTGCAGATACAGTGTGACTCGCCGAGATGCAGGTTCAGTCCTGACCATCCTGAGAGCTGCAATGGATCCGACTGCAAGCAAAAGTGCAAACAATAGTGAGCTGACTTCCATCCTGGTATTCCCATAGCGCCATCTCACTGCCATTCTTCGTGGCACAGCCGTTCTCATCCACAGCAATATTGTGAGTATCCACAGTACGAGTTGTTTCTCAGACCCTGATCACCCCATCCAATAGCTCCTCGGGTTCCTGGACTTTGCCCGCAGTGTGCCAAGCATGTTTGAGGTGCTGTTTTCGAAAAGACGGAATTTTTACAATGAATCTTGCTGAACAGCATGAATGCTCCTCGACAAACCGGACTTCTAGGACTTTGTCACCTATGCTACTGTATCCTACTGTATTTCCCATTTTCCGGTTTGTCGTGCTAGATAACATGAAACACATTCTTGCATACTATTAGCATCTTTCGATGGACAGATTGAAGGTCACTCCCTGCAGTCTCATACGCAATGGTTCCCAACCCGAAAACCAAACACCGTTCCCTGCGTAGACCTGAATCTCCGAGACCACCGTGCGCTCGCTTCCGTACAGATATCATAGACTGCGGTCATGGATACGCTCCTCCTAGACATGACATCCCCTCCGAACATAGCACTTCCAGTATGATCACCGCGGTGACCGAGCACGGCTCCTTCACGCGGAACATGATGGTGTGTTGCGGTCTTGCAAGCGTTCACCTGGTGATCTCGGATAAAGCGGGGGTCGTCGGGTTAACCTTCCTCACGTTCTTGCGCTGTGTCGATCTCGAACTCGGAAGAACCGTTCAAAATTAGCAGCGCTTGTGCGTCGAGTCAGAACATCTATCGCGTGGGAAGTCCGTGTCCATTATACTAGGCGCCTTCTGTTCAGGCACCGCGCCGTACCTCGTGTGCCCCCACCTAACACGACGCACGACTTCAACTTGGCGTGTGCAGTGTGCTTCGCCTAAGCATCGGTACGGTTATGATATTGAGTATGCGAGACCTGGGGGGCGGACTCGGAGAAGCATAGCGAATTATCATCGAAAGCCCGCACCGCCTCTCGCTCCTTGCTGGGACTTGCACTGCATACGGACACGCCGGCCAGATGTACGTTAGTGGAAGTCAGGGTAGTGCAATTCGACTACTCAATAACGAACAGATTGCACTTCGCTTCTCATGAAGCCTAAAACGCGGAGAGTACTCCTACAAGTCACCCTGGCGAAGATAGCTCACTTACGGCATTGGCTCCGCGGCGCGGCGTCTGCCTCGTACAGGGGAGGTGCAATACATGCAGTCGCCCTTTCAATACTTCACGGAGACAAGAAGGACGAGGTTCCAAGCTTTGAAATGCAATGATATTGTCGGCAGATAACGCATGCGTGTATTGACTTTACTGCTCACGATGCACAATACAGCCCAGCAGCCCAGGCAATGAAGTACGAGCGTAAAGTAGATCTGACAGTCTAGAGGGTGCCAAAAAGCGTTGGGATACAAGCGGCTAGGACGTCTGCTGCGATGCGGCGTTGCCCTCAGCATCTTCTGCTGCCAGAACACAAGGCCGATGAGCACTGCGTCGAGACACTTCTTGGCTTCGGCGTAGCATTAGTTCAGCAGAGAAAACCATATGCCCTTTCCCTCCTGTCATCTGTCCACTTGCTATGTGTGACCACACAACCCTGGGCCTCGCTTCCCGGACGTCATGTCCACTGCGAACATCTGGGAGATGGAGTAGATCGATCAGCTAGGAACTCAAAATGAGCGACACAGACCACGATGGGGAGCGATGGCCGCAGAGTCATTTGCATCGTCGATGCTCAACACATCGCGCGCCTGGCATTGACATGATGATGCTGTGCCGCATCCCCATCTCCTCATAATGAGATGCATTAGTCTTGAAGGGACTTCTCCTTCTCCATGTTCTCCGCTCCTCCATTGTCCGACGTACTGCGGTCTTCCTTGTGAGAATAGTCAGGGCGTCCGGAGAGTCGTCCCCCCCTTCGCTCCTATCTCATACGCAAGCACATCGGGAACTTCAGAAGAGTGTTGTAGCGTTCCAGATGAACGGCCGAGGAAGGTGTGAAGGGAAGATCAAGATGCATTCGACAATCTGTGTTTGCGTGCTGTTGAGACAATCGCAACGATGACAGCTTCCGGGACGGAGAGCGTCTTCGCTGCACATCGCACAGCGTTGGCGCGCGAGTCGCAGGCACCTGCAACTCGGAATATGATCTGTTTTTTTGATATGTGAGATGCGATCATACTCCGAGAATGAGGAATAAGAGTAATGCGTCTCGCATTGTTACTTTAAACCTGCCGTCAGATCGCAAGAAGGACAGATCACATCGTCAGAATAAAAGCATGGTTAGAGGCATTGGATGTGCAGGCGTGGTACGGGACCCCTGCTCATATCAGGCGTGCAGCTGCACAGCACACGCAGCTTCGATAGGGTTCTGTCAACTGCCGACGAATCTGTCGATATCTAGTCTCGAATAGCTTGGAAGTGAAACTAATCAATTCATGAAGAGATACAAATGAATCAGTAGTAGCCACCAGGAGACTTGAACTAGTGGGCCGGGCGCTGGGATACACGCATGCTCTTCATGCGATACTTTTGCTCAACGAGCAATGATGCGAGAACCAGCTCCTGGATCCGCTCGGCTTCCAGCTGCAGGGAAAGAGTAGGTATGTGAAACAGCTCGACCCCGTTGACCTCGCGCCGATGTGCAGTCCGGAACCACGCTACAGGGGAGTATGGGCTTGAGTCGCTGTAGAGCTTATTGATATGCACGACCGATAGTTAGGTCATAACGGGTTGACAAAAGAGAGATGTCGAGACTTACGGCAACCTCCCTTAAGCTGGTGGGTTTCCATGTGTACCTCGTCTCGCCATTGTCGGGAAGGCTGCACGCAGAACGAATCAATACCATACCATGACACAACAGGCTACAACGCATAACACCATCGCACGAAAAGACACTCACGAGACCACAAAGCTCTTATGCTTCAACCAGTTCTTCACCTTCACAGACTGTCCATCGCGGAATCTGATCATATCGGGAAAACGTTCTCGCCGGTCAATGCGCGCCACGACCACAGGCTGCGGGCCCACTCCCTCAAACTTGCATATCTCAGTACGAGATAAGGACTTGCCCGGTGTTGTGATCGAGTACAGGACAGTGTCCCCTCCCCGTATTCGGAGGTCCGCGTTCGTTGAGACTATCTCGGTCGAATACGAGCTCATTGTGTGCATAGCGGTCGGGTAGCTCGGCGGAGTTTACGAGCGTGGCTTGGGAGTCCATGGCGGTGGAGTTGATGGTGGTAGAGGTTCGATGAAAAGAGGTGCAATGCGCAGGGTGAAACGCAATGGCTGCATATCGTATTCAGGAACGCAGACCAGTGCATGCGTTTCCAGGCTGTTCTAGGTAGAGGGTCATGGGGAACTTGGGATGCACAGCTCCGAGACTGTGCGCGCTACTGTTGGATAAAGCCGAGTTTGAAGTAACTGCTATCTCATTGAGTCATTTGATGGGAGGATCTTGCGATTTGAAGAAGTGGAACTTGTTGATAGCGGTTGTTAGAAGATGTAGTCTCCCCGAGTTAGATAGTGGATATGATCTATTGCCGGGGTGAAGGACGATCTAACTGAGAAGATGAGACCGTATGAGATCCGAGGAAGAGACTTCAATCGGCGCTTATAGGTTGAACCTCCCGCAGCGCTTGACTTTTGAAGGGGCCTGATGAGACCGAATGGTTGGTACAACCATCTAACACGCCAGATCCTTCGGAAGAACACCACGACCAGTTTGCAGTTCAGTACGTCACCTCATGAGCTTCTCAGTCAAATATCCTACCCCATATCCATGTTTGTACATATCAGAGTGCGGCGCAAGTTGAACAGACCTCTAGAATATAGCATCCATTGAACAGTTAGTACGCGGTAACGATTGCCTTCGCGGCCTTGGCAGGGTCTCCGATCATGGGGCTGCTCCATCATTTTGCGTATGAGCACCCCTGGCGCGTCGTACTGAGGCGTGACGGGCGTGCGCAACATCGCGTTCTCAACGAACGCCGTGCGGAACCCACCTGGCTCTATGGTCGTCGCTTTGATATTCCTGGCGAGGAGGACCTCCTTGAGAAAGATTTGGTGATTTTTAAGTGCTGCAGGCGCCAAGGGTGAGTCTCGAGTGTCATAGAGAGACATGAGCCATGCGAGGCTGACTTACCGAACTTTGCAGCATGGTAGCACGACGCGGTGAGATAACCGACAAACCCGCCCATATAGGTGACGCGGTGAGTCAACCGACAAACTCGCCCATCTAGGGAGGAAACGCACTCACTTTGCGAAAGATGCGTGCAGGTCCAAGAAGAGCGCTGGATCTCGTACTCGGCACAGTCCACCACAACGTCGAGTCGCCCAGAGTGTGCACGGGTCGCCTCAATTGTGTTCTGTATCTGCACCGCACTTGTGACGTCGAGGGGGCTAATGAGAAGCTGGCAGTCGAGATACCTCTTGAGAGGTTCACGAGTGTGAGGGGCTTGCGGAGGTGTTGCCACGACACGCTCGCCGGTGAAGAGGAGTTCTTCGGTGAGAGATCTGCCTAATCCTGACGAGCATCCTGTCACTTATTGTGCTGTGCAATGAGTATCTAGTGTAGTCATGCAGGGACACTCGCAGCACTTATCCAGCCAGACACAAGCGCTGTTGATATGTGAAGGTTTGGACTCGGCCATTGTATCCCATCTGCAAACATTGATCTCTTATGGTATAGGCAGCTGTCTTCTTATGGAATTAGTTTGGGCGACAATGTAACAAGCTGACATTTCATAGCTCCTTGGCTTGGTTTATTGAACATTTCCGAGTGAATGAATGATACGCTTACTCCTGTTGATCCCATGTATGCATGTGTATCCACAATTGATTACGCAAAGCAAAGTGTTGGGGGTTGGAAAATTGAAAAGTGCTGCCAGGGTTCGAACCTGGGTTTCGGGAACAAACCTAATCAAAATCCCGAGTGATAACCACTACACTATAGCACCGCATAAATGTGGCTGTCATCCACGCTCCGCCCGTCCATACTACAATCCTGGGGGCAACCATGTTCAATCAAGCCAGCGTCGGCGAGAGGGTTGAGGCCACTCCTCGCATGACTACCTTGAAAATTTTGCCATTAAAAGTTCACGAACTCGACGTGTTGTGACCTTGCATCACCGTTAACTCGTGGCCTTAAGGAAGAGCTCGAGAGACCTGCATCCGGTACTTACTTTCTATGCGTCGAGCTTCACGAATACTTGGCGGCTCAGCGCTCATCACCCAGCGAGTTCCCGCAGCGCACTTGCTTCGATTGCATCGCTCTTCGTCACAACCACGCATCGTCAGCTTGAAAGAATGAGAGGACTGTATGGCACCATTACTCCGGAAGGTTCATCGATAACTCATGAGCCTCTCGATATTCAGGGTTCTCTCCCCTGCTTTACCCTACCTCCGAATGCGCTCATTATGGGTGACACTGGGCTTTCGATGTAGTAGCAAGATTGCGCCCTGGTCGTGTGCGGCTAACGCACTGCTAACGCCTGGCCGAAATGTTTAATGAGGTACGATGACAGAACGCCGTCAGCTCTCGAGAAGGTCGCCATCAGATGCGGACACCCATCACCGTCACATGGGCATGCCTGCCTGGTCAAGTGAGCACATTCCCTTGTGGTAGCTTGCGCTTTCACGATGCAACGAAGCCAAGTCATGACGCGAGTTGAGTCCTGCCGCGATGTTCGCCTATTATGGTTCCAGGGGCCGATCCCGCGTCCAGGGCAACTTATAAACGCGACCCCGTCAGCGCCTACGCCCTCGCCGGCGTGCGGGCTCATACCTCCTCCTCCCCCTCCGTCTACGCCTCCACACTGCCAGCCATGCATCTTCGTGCGGCCTTCAAGTTAGCACTTGTTGGCCAGCTCCTCCTCTTGGCTAGAGCAGCCGTCACTGACTCGGACGTTCTCGATGCCTGCCCTGGGTACAAGGCGAAGAACGTGGTTAATCTCGGCCACATTTTCTACGCCGACCTGGTTCTTGGGGGCAAGGCTTGCAATGTCTTTGGTGAGGACATCGAGAAGCTGAAACTCGAGGTCACGTACGAGAACAGTGAGTCCTCCTTTCCGCATCCTTGCCGTTGGTCCCGTCGCGTCCTTGTCTGGATTGTGCCACGTTGGTCGAGGCTCGTTAGACTCCCGTCAGCGCCGATTCCGTACTGCTGTCGAAGTCCGCCATCGGAAGGTCAGCTGCATGTCCATGACGGGTGCAGACCTCTTCCTTCATCGTTTGTAGTTCTTGAATAAGCCACTGCGGCCTCATGCGTAGACATGATCTCCCACGCCGGCCACCTTGAGGTAATAGCACTGTACGCCGACCCTGGTGCGTTTTACTACAGATCGCAGTCGAATACAGTCGCTTATGTGCAACAGCTTGCATTCCTCGGCTGATTGCTTCAGTAGTCACGTGGTCGCGTCAAGGGGCTGTTGATGTACACACGAATGCGAAGTGTCATGCTTGTAAGTTCATGTCCGAACTTGAACGTCGAAGCAGACACTGCCTTTTTCTATACTTGCTTCAACTGTTGTTTTCCGACTAGTGTCTGATGAAGCGTCTGCCCTACAGAGGACCGTATTCACGTCAAAATCACGGACCCTTCGGATAAACGCTATGAGATTCCCGAGACCGTTCTTCCCCGTCCCGACGCGAACGTCTTGGTTGGACCACTCGTCTCAAGTATTCGCTTCAACTACACGACGTCGCCCTTCACTTTCTCCATATACCGCTCTAAAACGCGCGAGGTCCTCTTCTCGACAGAATCGCACCCAATCATCTTTGAGCCGCAGTACCTACGCGTCAAAACGAACCTCCCGGCAAACGCGAATCTCTACGGTCTCGGGGAGCACACGGACAGCTTCCGCCTCCCGACGCACGACTACACTCGCACGCTCTGGTCGCGCGACGCGTATGGCGTTCCTCAGGGCACCAACCTGTACGGCAACCACCCTATTTACTACGAGCATCGCGCCACCGGCACGCATGGCGTTTTCCTTGCGAACTCGAACGGCATGGACATCAAGATCAACGACACGGAGGGCTCCGGCACGACGCTTGAGTACAATATCATCGGCGGCGTTCTCGATTTCTACTTCCTCGCGGGTGACGAGAACGACCCTACTGAGGTTGTCCGTCAGTATGCGGACGTCGTTGGCCGGCCTGCGGAGGTGCCTTACTGGTCGTTTGGTTTCCACCAGTGCCGTTTCGGGTACAAGAGTGCGGTCTTCTTGTCAATGAAAGCTATGGGTCATCCTGACGTCTTCGCCAGACTACATCGACGTCTCTCAAGTCATCCAAAATTATTCGGCGGTGGGTATCCCGCTCGAGACCATGTGGACGGACATTGGTAAGTTCTCACCAATGTTTGTAAGGGGTGAAAGATTCATCAACAACCACTGAAGACTACATGGACCGGCGCCGAGTCTTCACTCTTGAGCCCGATTACTTCCCGATCAACCGCATGCGTGAGATTGTCGAATATTTACACTCGCATGATCAACAGTATAGTAAGTGCTCCTACCTCATGATACTTGCGTGCGCACAGGACAGTGTATTGAGAATATTCCCTCCTTTAGTTGTCATGGTTGACCCTGCCGTAGGCTTTGCACCGAACGACAACTACGGTCCATATGACCGCGGTACTGAAGCGGATATCTGGCTGAAGGCTGCGAACGGCAGTAGCCCCTTCCTCGGTGCTGTCTGGCCTGGAGTGACTGTTTACCCTGACTGGTTCGATGAAGGTGCCCAAGAGTTTGTATCGCTTAACATGACATCGTCGATCTCCACTCATTTCTATCTATAAAGCTACTGGGACAACGAGTTCAAGATCTTCTTTAGCTCCCAGACCGGTCTTGACATCGACGGCGTCTGGATCGACATGAACGAGCCTGCTAGCGTATGTCTCCTCAGGTGCTTGCTGCGACCTGTTGCTCACACGTCTTACGCATTTGTCAGTTTTGCAATTACCCGTGCGATGACCCCTTCGAGCAGGCTAGGGAGCAGAATTTGCCTCCTCAGCGCCCGGATCCTCCCCCGGATCCTCACGCGCCCATTCTCGGTCAGACCCTCCAAAAGCGTGTGGACCACACCGGGGAGGACGTCCAGTCTCCACCCTATGCCATCGAGAACGCCGTTCCCACTGGTAAGCTCTCCGACAAGACTGCCTACGTGCGTGTTCTTCGTTCGCATTGGTGCCGGCAAAATGCTCATATAGTTTCATCCTCGACAGACCGATGCCGTTCATGCGAACGGCCTCATGGAGTACGACGTGCACAACCTGTACGGAACGATGATGTCCACGGCGACCCGCAACTCGATGCTGGCACGTCGGCCCGGACTCCGGCCTCTCATCATCACCCGCTCGACGTTCGCCGGCGCAGGCAAGCACGTCGGCAAGTGGCTGGGGGACAACCTCAGCCAGTGGACGCACTACAGGCAGTCGATCGCGGGCATCCTCGGCATGGCGGGCATCTACCAAGTGCCAATGGTCGGTGCCGACATTTGCGGCTTTGGAGACAACACGACCGAGAGTCTGTGCGCGCGCTGGGCGATGCTCGGCGCGTTCTACCCCTTCATGCGTAACGTGAGTGATTCGCCGTCAGCTCACAGCAGACAGTACTTAATTGACATCGCGATGCAGCACAACGGGGACACGTCCATCAGCCAGGAGTTCTACCGCTGGCCAACGACGACAGTCGCCGCCCGGAACGCGCTCGACGTCCGCTACCGCCTGCTCGACTACCTCTACACGGCCTTCCACGAGGCGAAGGAAATGGGCACGCCCGTGCTCAGCCCGCTTTGGTACAAGTTTCCCAAAGACGTGAACACGTTTGGGATCGACACGCAATTCTTCTTCGGGCCCTCCGTCCTCGTCTCACCCGTGCTCGAGGAGAACGCGACGGCGGTGGACGTCTATTACCCCCGCGAGCTCTTCTACGACTTCCACACGCTCGCTGCGACGCAGGGTACCGGGGCGTACACCACGCTCTCCAACGTGAACATGACCTCTATCCCCGTCGCGATCAAGGGCGGCGCCGTCGTCCCCCTCCGCGCCAAGGGCGCGATGACGACCGCGGCGTTGCGCAAGACCGACTTCGAGCTCGTCGTCGCGCCAAACGCGCAGGGGACCGCGTCTGGCACGCTGTACGTCGACGATGGGGAGTCAATCGCGCAGACAAGGACGACGAGCGTCGCGTTCACGTACAAGCGCGGCAAGCTTGCTGTCAAGGGCTCGTTTGGGTACCCGACGGGTGTGAACGTCTCACGTGTGCGGTTTGCGAACATCAAGAGCGCGCCGCGCAAGGTGAAGCTGAACGGGAAGACTCTCGGGAAGGACCAGATTGCGTTCGATGGTGCGACGGGCGTGCTGGACATCGTTTTGAACATCCCGTTCAAGTCGAGCTTCACTGTTGATTTTGACTGATGCTCACGTCGAGTTGAATCCCTTTGCTGGACTATTGAGTTCGATTATTCTCTCATGACTACTCCCCAGTGCAGTCATGTTGGACTTCCCTTTGCACGCTTCGTTGCGGCACTAGCTCAGCTTCCTTATAATCAGTTCGCTGTTAAGTACCGATTGACTTCAAGCGCGGTTATAAAATTGATCATGACTACATTGCTCTTACATTGCATGAACTCCAATATCAGTACACTGACACCATAGTAAACGAGTACCCCTGAACGTTGGCAGCGAACCGGATTCACGATTCGAGTTCTACACTAAATCCGGAGTTGAATGGAACATTCAAAGCAACATCCAACACGCCCCTCTCCGGATCAAAAGCAATCCTATCCCTACCCACTATCACCCCATCAAACCTCACCCTGCTTGGCCTGCTCCCCGTGCCCGCAAACCGCACTCGTGCCACCTTCACGCCCGTCGGGAACCCGAACGAGCCCGAGACCGTGAGCCTCCCGCGCTCATACACAAACATGACCTCCGTCGTCCTTTCCTGCACGACCGACACCCCATCGTCAATGTAGAGCGAGCCCCTCGCAGTGCCTCGAGCATCTGGGGCAACAACCAGCTCAAAATCCATCTTACGCAACTCCGCCGCCGTCATCGCGCCCCGCACACGCAGGGGTAGGACGGCCCCGCCGACGATCGAAACCGGGATGGATGCGAAGTCGACTTCGACGAGCCTCACTGGAGCACCGCGGCCCCGCCGCGCTTTGAGCGTGTGAAAGTCGTAGAAGATCTCGCGCGGGTAGTACACGTCGACCGCTGTCGCGTTCTCCTCGAGCACGGGCGAGACGAGGACGGCGGGGCCGAAGAAGAACTGGGTGTCGGGCGCGAACGTGTTCGGGTCCTTGGCGAAGCGGAACCATAGCGGGCGGAGGACGGGCGTGCCGGATGTGTGCGCCTCGTGGAAGGCCGTGTAGAGGTAGTCCAGCAGGCGGTAGCGCATGTCGAGCGCGCGCTGTGCGGCGCGCGTGGTTGTCGTCCAACGGTAGAACTCTTGGGGAATCGTCGTGTTCGTGTTGTGCTGCAGAACGAACACTACATGAGTGCGTGCAGCGAAAGATAAGGAGGTTCCTGCCTGACACTCACGTTGCGCATGAAAGGATAGAACGCCCCCAGTGTCGCCCAACGCGCGCACAGAGTCTCCGTTGTGTTCTCTGCGAAGCCGCTCTCCGCGAAGCTGCAGACGTCTGCTCCGACCATAGGCATCTGGTAGATGCCCGCCATGCCGAGGATGCCGGCGATCGACTGCCTGTAGTGAGACCATTCGCGGAGATTGTCTCAAAAGATAAGGAGGTTCCTGTTGACACTCATGTTGCACATGAAAGGATAGACAACGCACGCACAGAGTCTCCGTTGTGTTCTCCGCGAAGCTGCAGACGTCTGCTCCGACCATAGGCATCTGGTAGATGCCCGCCATGCCGAGGATGCCGGCGATCGACTGCCTGTAGTGAGACCATTCGCGGAGATTGTCTCCAAGCCACTTCCCAACGTGCTTTCCCGCACCAGCGAATGTCGAGCGGGTGATGACCACCGTACGAAGCCCAGGGCGGCGCGTGAGCAGCGCGTTATGCTTTGCTGTGGACATCATTGTCCCGTCCCGTACAGGTTGTGCGTGTCGTACTCGGTCAGGCCGTTCGTATGCAGCGCTGTCACCTAGTGGGGAGTCAGTGTCAACATCTTCGGCTCCAAATGATTCAGTCATGAGGACGTACGTCGGCCGTGCCATTCGAGAGCGGGCCTGCCCAGTCAACAAACGCATACTGCGGGCATTCGACGTTGTCGCCGGGCCCTACGCGCTTGTGCAAAACCGACTGATTGAGTACATGAGTGTTCGGGTCTGGGGGCGGGGAGGTGGGAGGTTCTGGTCTCTGGACTGCTGGAACGGATCCGTACAGGGAAAGATGCAGAACTGCAATGGCACGCATAAGTGACCAAAGGTTCGCGGCTATGAACTCGGATATACGCTCGTAGGCTCGTTCATGTCGATCCACGCGCCGTCAATGTCGAGCCCGGTCACTGGGTCGAAAAACAGCTTGACCTCGTTGTTCCAATAGCTAGACGAGCCATGGTGAGCGACCAGCACGAGTATCAAGACAGACTGGACGGACTCTTGTGTCTTCTCATTAAACCAGTCGGGCCAAACCGCAACTCCCGGCCACCGAGGTGGGGGCTGCTCCCGTTTGCCGCCTTCAGTCAGATGTCAGCGACGGTACCACGGTCGAAGGCGCCATAATTTTCCCCTGGAGTATCGCCAACCGCGGGATCGACCATGAGGACTGGGAACGAAACGTCAGTGGACTTGACTACGGCATATGTGGGAATGTACTGTATCTCTGGTGATGAGAGTGAAGGTAGTCGATGATCTCCCGCATGCGAGTGAGAGGAAAATAGTCTGGGTCGAGAGTGAAGACTAGACGCCTCTGCATGTAATCTGGGATTCGTGTGAACAATGCACCACATCCAAATAACAAACGATGTACCGATGTCAGTCCACATCGTCTCAAGCGGGATGCCGGCCGCAGAATAGTTCTTGATGACCTGAGACACGTAGATATAGTCTGCGGGGAGGTTCAGATAGTGAGGAGCGCTGTGTCATGAACCAGTCCA
>KN050118.1:0-16195 GCA_000743315.1 Lignosus rhinocerotis TM02
CCCAAGGTGAACGACTATCCTGTATATCTTGAGCATAACATATCATTGCTCAACGTCTCACTGTCTCATATAGAAGATGCTATCATCTTTTTACTTCAGAGCTATCAAGGTCAAACTCCGAGTCAGGCTCCTTCAGCGGCAGCCTCCCCACCCATCGATGTAGCTACAGCAGTATGTCTGCGGGTACAGTCCGAGTCGGACATAGACGCCATGGCCAACTGGGCAACAGCTAGCAGGAGTTCGGGGCGTGGCGCTCCTACCTTGCAGTTTGATTTGAATGGAGATGCTACCTGTGAATGGGCACCATGGATCTACCGATGTCAACACGGTTTGTATCCTGTGATGACTCATCATCTGTGATGTTCATGGTCTGTGTTTATAGATAATGATGCGGACATTCCTGCCAGTTCCAAGGATGGAGGAACGATTGACCTCCCAGAAGTGGACACAAGTTGCGCGGTATTGTGCTTCCTACACATGTACTACAATCGCCGGTTTCAAGCGATTGTTGGGAAGAACGGCAACCTGGTTCCTTGGACCGTTCTGCTTAATGCCCTGAAGTTTCGCTGTATCAAACGGTCACAGTGGATGACAGCACAGAAGCACCTCGAGACCCATTTTCCTCAGCAAGCACCCCACATATTGTGGTCGACGGTCCATCATGCTCTCACTGCTCCACCCTTCACACCTTGTGAACTAGATCCTGACTTGCTGATGACAGCTGTCCAGTGTCCACAATGTCTCACATACACTTCTCGATCGGTGAACCGGCAGCAGCAGAACTCGAGGGCATCGAAATGCCGCAGATGCAATAATAGTAAGGACATCTTTGTTCCAATAGTGCTCATCTGTTCGACTTGGTGTTGATATGCCGATCTTATCATCCAGATAGGATACCTATAGCAATTCCTACAGTCACCGTGCGGAAACTCTGGAAATCTCGAGAGTTGTCCTGCTATTGCATTCCCCTCCAATCCGTGAATCCACCGCCGACAGAGCAGACTGTTGAGGCACCTCTTTTCCCTGGAAAGACACCTCATGCGTTCAATGTTCAACTTGCAATGTGTCGTTACGAGCATCTCAAGGACGACGTCACAGCCATGTGCAAGGCAGAAGAGGTCAACCGATTTCTGGAAGCATACCCTTGCCTGCTCGACAATCAAGCACAATTGCATCAAGGTGTGGTCTTCGCCTTGGAGAAGATACAGACATACTTGGCTGCAACTCATCCCGCTCTCACCGCTGGCCACGTCACAAAGTGAGTTGACATTGCTTGTTCGACAGCAATTCTCAAGAAGCATTTTAGGCTATCAGATGCACAACTAGCCCGTTCAAGCAAGCTTATCGCTGATGCTCTATGGACAGCTATTCTGATATGCTTGCACATCTGTGACACATCCAGACCTGCGAAACCATCCTGGTTCCGAACTCTCAATCTCGGCTCCTTTGGAGAAATACTGTCCACTTTCGTCACCAGTGCCAGTGACTCTATCCACTCCGTTGCCTACCGCACTCTGCAAAAACTCACTCGAGTTCCTGGTCAAGGGCTCAATGCACGCGATCCGTTCGAGCTAGGGATCGTCGCTCTGTGCTGGGACTCGGCTTCTCAGTGGAAGAGCGGAGGTGGCGTGCAGGGCATCCTGCAGAGTGTCAACATTGGACTGAAGAGGATTCTGGTTGCTACATTAACGGGCTTTCACCTCGGAGAACCAGCAGGTGATAGACCGCCGTCGGAGAAGACCGCAGATATCGAGTAAGCTCAAGCTCTTCCTACCCTGCCCATGATAAAACCTCACAACGTCGTGCTCTCAGCTCCTTTGAGGGGCCGGAATACTTGCTTGGCCGACTTCATTCCTTGATTCAGGCTGTTGAGTCCAACCAAGCTGGAAAGCATGCTATAGTCGCGATGGATAGTACTAAATTTTCCATGCAGGATGGAGGAAAAAGCAAGCTCTTCTCCGTAGATGACCTCTATTGTCATACCACCTCGAGTGTGTTGAATGTGGTGAGTCGTTTAACCTACCTACATGAGTCAGAATGCTCCTGACTCCTGAGGGTTGAGCAACAGATCCATTTCGCCAAGGAACAGATGTTTCCTCGTTCCTTCCTCTGCGGCCAGGCAGAAAACATTCGCGTTTGGCTATCCAACTTCCACGACGATGGGTTACGTCCTACTCTATTCTCCACCGTGCCCGATTTAGTCATGGTCACTATACAAGACGCTTTTCGCAAGGCGGTGAAGATCACTGACAAAGATGTAGTCACCCTGGGTCAAGAGTTCTTGAAGATCCTTCTGGTGGCGCTGGTTGAGTCAACCCAGAACCCTCCTAAGCTTTGGCAGATTGCGGAACTGCGGTGGAACGCTCAACGTGCTACTTTGGATCTATTACCTCGGAACATCGTGGTATTCCGCAGTGGACATACTGGTCTGGTCCATCTGCGCTCTCGACGATCACACAAGGATGGCATGAACACCCCTTACACGATAGGAAGTGGGGTGCATTCGTACTGGCTTCTGCCTCCAGCCCTCACCCCCATCCTTCTCTTATATCTTGGAATCTACCGTCCGCTCGAGATCGAAAGCCAGAGGCGTACAAAGAATCCTAGGATGCGGCTGACGATTCCCGCATTCAGTCACTTCCTGTTCGCTCGAGTGAGGATCCGGTGATCTCTGACATTGAAAGTCAGTACTCAGTGCTGATACTTTGCTATATAGCCAAGACCGAGTCAGCATGGCGCCCGGCCTGTAGCTTGGTCAGCGCAAAAGCGGGAAGGTAAGGAGCTGACTGTATCTCTCAGTCAAGATCTCAGCTCACCGCCACTGCAGGTCAGATGTATACTTCCTTCCGTACAGGATCTCTCGGCGGCCTTACCTTTGGCGATTATCGAGCCCTTTCACGCGTCATACAACATGAAGCTAATCGCGAGCTGCTGGAGAGAATGAGAAATCAGAGCGACGCAAACCTTAACTTTGTGCTGGACCACCAAGCCCAACATACAGCGACTACCGGCAAGACCCATTATGCGATAGACAGTTTGGAGAGCTCTTCTGGTTCGCCAACAGGCATGGACAGCGGGCGGATCCTACAAGCACAGTACTACCATTATCATTGTGGGCTGTCGACATCCCCACAGTGCCACGATACTTCAGATCCATTGAGCCGTCACCCTCTTAACTCCAGTCGCCTCCTGATACTTCGTCATCACCCCGTGGCTCTTACCCGTGTAGGGAACACCATTGCTTTGGAATACAGGTCTATGGAAGCAGACCGAAGAATGCTTCACTCTCGCTTCGTGATTCTTCGACTTCCCTTTTTGTTCGAGCAGACTATGGACGAGCGGAACGAAGCCCAGGTCCAGACCCCGTGTTCGAACCCTGCCTTGCTATTTGAAGTAATGCATGACCTCCTCTGCGGGTACAGTCTGCGCGACTCTGGCCCCCACCACCGACTCAGTGAGCAGGAGCTGAATGCACTTGTGGCTGCCGCATCAGTAACGGTCAGCCAAGTTTCATTCTGAACATTCCGTGTCCATTATTGAATCACGTCGGCTTGGCCCTAGATTATTCAAGCGCACTACATGTGGACGTCAGGCAAGCTAGTCGATGCTTCGAATAGCATGTCTCTGATGGTGGCGCCCTGGGACCGGTACGTAGTGGACTTGGAGCGTGATATGGAGCTATGTAGGAAAGTACAGGGTACGGCCTGGGAAGGGCTGAGGAAAGGTTGGACTGGATTCGTTGCCAACAAACATCTGCCAGTCTCGCCGCCGCTTCCCTCTGCTTCCCCTGTGCCATAATACCCCATTTGGATCTTGGGCCCTTCTCTTGTAATTCACCCTCAGCACCAGTGGGTTGTACGAGTTACTGGGGGGATTCAGTTAACTTGAAACTTCGTCATGACATCACATGCATCAGTCAAGGTCGCTAGGCGTGCAAATAGTTGCGCCCGTGATACACTGTGGGAAGAAAACACATTGATTTTGAATGTTTTGACCGCTGAAACTCCGAAACTGTTGATCAGAGCAATCAAGAACACATCATCAAAAAACAGTGTGCAGAGATAAGTATTGTTTGATATCCCGATTATCAATACATAGCATGCTATACACTGTGCGGCGGCAGCGGCGCGATGTGCACATTGGATACGAATACGAATACGAATACGAATACGGCTAATGGCTAATGGATAATGTGGAATATGGACTATGGACTATGGATATGAATACAGCAGTAGCGGGAGAGACCGGATGGGGGGAGCGGGGGGGGAGAGAGGAGTAAGCGATACAGGCAGGGGGCGACAGTAGATGATACAACCTCAGAAGTCCAGTGGAGAGAGAGAAAAGGTGAAGAAGGTGAAGAAGCACGTACAACAACTGAGAATAATGATCGTGCAAGTACAACGAAAAGAGAAGAGAACATACTACAAGAGGCGGGAACGAACGAGTCGTCGTCGCAAGTCGTGACCCGCCGGCCGCGGTGCCGGCGGTGCGAGGAACGTTCGTCCTCGTCTAACCCAACGGTGAGCCCTAAAGAGAGATGATAACAGGGGGACCGAGCCACGGATAACGGGAAGAGCAGGGGAGGGGAGGGGAGGGGAGCGAGGGGGGCTTGCGGCTCCCGAGTGGTGTCGACATATAATATCCCCACCGCCATCACGGTCACATACGGCCGGGCTTGAGCATGCTGTAGCCCTTGTGCACGCGCATGTGCTGCCCGAGGTTGTCGTGTCGCGAGAAGTCCTTGCCACAGCCCGGGTACGGGCACTTGTGCGCTGCGATGTGGAAAAAATAATGAACACGACGGGGGGGGAGGGATGAGCGATGAGCCGCAGAGAAGCGCGCCAAGTGCACGGAAACTCACGCTTCTCGTTCGTGTGGATGCTGCGTACGTGCCGCTTCAGGTGCTCGCCGCGCGCAAAGCATTTTCCGCACCCAGGCACCTTGCACATGTACCCGCGCTGTTCATCCACAACGTATTAGCGGCTATCTGTCTCTCTCTCTCCCTTGCCATGGGGCGAGGTTGCCGGCGGATGACGTACCTTCTGGATCGTGCCCTCGGACACGACTTGTTGCGCAGTCGGCACCCTCCGGCCCCGGCTCTTTTTCGTAAGGTTGGGCACGGGGACCGGGGGCGCGAGCCGGCGTGAGCCAACGGACATCGAGCCGGACCCGGCAGAAGTCGTCGGGGACATCGCTGGAGTGAACTCGCCCTGCCGCCGCCGTGCGCGCGGGGACTGCACGTACTCGTCGTCGTCCTCCTCGCCGTCGTGATCAGAGGAGCCGCTCGTGGGGTAGTCCTCCTCCTCCGAGCTCGTGAAACTGACGGACCGCTGCCGCTTACGCTCCACGTTACCGGCAGGGACTGGGATAGGCGTAGACGCCCCTGCGATAGCGTTCGCCATGGCGGGCGAGTCGCTTCCGCTCGCGCTGCTGTTGTCGAGGTCGTGGTCGGTGTAGTCTGAGGTACTCCCTCCACCCACTGCCATTGCCTGCATCGGGTTGTTCATCGTGATGCGCGGGTCGCAACTGGATCCGGCCTGGAGCTGTGCGTAGGGCGAGCTTGGAGAGATAGCGGGTGAGACCTGGGACGGATCTACGAAGCGGGGAACCTCGCCGTCAGGCGAGTAGTCCGGGTACTGCAGCTGTGTGTGGGGAGCGGCGGCGAGCATGAAGGGAGACATGTTAGCCACCTCTTGGGCGCCGGGGGGATGGGGCTGAGGTTCGTGGTTGTACGAGTAACCGAGCGCATGCTGAGCGGCAGACTCGGTGTGATAGTGGGGGATGGCGTACGAGTTGAGCGGGGACTGTTGCTGCTGCTCGGGGACGGGATTCGAGCCCTGGATGTGGTCGGGGTAGGAGGGCATGTATATGCTGCCGAATGATTCGATGTGCTCCTCGGATTTGACGGGAGAGTGCAGCAAGGGGGGCGTCGGCAGTGTTGGACGCAGAACCAGAGGGGGGAAACTCGTAGGAAGTAGAAGCGTAAGTGTCTGCGTACTGAGGATTGTGCTGCTGCTGCTGCTGCTGCTGTTGCTGCTGCTCTGCCATTGCCCATGACTGCGAATACTGCTCCGGGTGATAGGGCTGACCGGCGGAGACGGCAGGGGAGCGTAGGTCGGGGTCTGGTACTTCGTAAGGGGAAGCCATTGGACTTGAGGGTGGGCCGAAGGAAGGAGAGGCAGAAGAGGACGGGGGCATTGAGGTAATGGAGCGGAAGGAGGAGGGGAGGTAGGGTTGGTGGACCTGGCGGGGAGCAGAGGAGCGGACGTAGGAGGAGTTATCCGCAAAGGGACGACGGTGGTCAGCCACACGATCAATGGGGAAATATGAGCGGTAGAGTGGCTGGTGATGGGGAGAATGATTTGCGTATTGGAAGAGGATTGCGGCGTCCATGTGGGGCTGGGAGTGTTGGTGGAAGAACATACGGTTCACTGTTGGATGTAAAGGAGGAGTGAGGGGAGAGCAGTGGGGGTGGATGGGGGGAGGGAAAGGGCGGAAGGGCGGAAGAGGGATGAAAGGAGAAATGGCTTATGAACGGGCTCGGAAGGAGAGACGGGATCGGGGACTAAAAAGGCAGGAGGGACGTACGAAGGAAGGCCAATGAGGTGAGGGGATGGGGAGAGACCGAGTCGGGGGGCAATGGGGAGTAATAAAGCCAAAGGGCAGCAATGGCAATTATGGGCTATAGTACTCTGCCCAGTCTCTCTGGCCTAATAACTCTGGCCTATTAGTTGGATTTTTTCAGGTACCGCGCGGCGGATGCGATCGAGCGGCGTGAGCAATTCAGTGGAGCTTCCAAATAATCACTGCAGTTCCGGTGCCGGCTCAGAGTGAGTGTGCAGTGGTTCAGTGCCGGAGCTGTATTGTCATGCACGAACCGGGGGTGTCAATTGCAAGAAGATAAGAAGGATGCGAGGGGGAATGCAGACCGGAACCCAAACGCAAACAAAAGCAAAGGCAGAAGGCAGAAGAGAGAGCGAGAGCGGGGGAGAGGCGAGGGCGCGAAGGACTCGGAGAGAAGAGGGAAGAGGACCGGGGGTATGGATGGAGAGGACGGGACGGAGCTGGATGGGCTGGAATGGAGTGGGTCGTCGAGCTCGTAATGGTCGTAAAGGGAAGGAAGGTTCTTGAGAGGCCCTGGCGGAGAGAGAGAGGAGCCGGGGAGAGACGACTGGATCGGCAGGCTGTGCAGAGTTGTGGCAAGGCGCGCGCGTGAGCTCGGGCGAATGGTCGGCGTCGGCGCGGGGGAGGAAGAATGGAATGGACAAAGGACAGCGAGAGAGAGCGACGTCGAGACTGGAGAGCGCGCGACTGGTGAGAGGTAGTGGTCGTCGATGGTGAGTGAATTCAGTGGTAGAAAGGCGGACTGCGCGGGTGAGAGTGAGGGACGGTAGAGGATAGTGGCTGGGAGAGAGGATGGTTGGGAAAGAGACAAGAGCTGGCCGAGAACGACGTGCGTAAGGGGGGACAAGTACCAGCACTAACGGACTGTACAGCCAGCAACAGCCAGCAACAGCCAGCTACAGCCACGTACGCACTGCCAGTGCCAGGCCGGTGCCTCTGTCCGCCTTGGAACTCACTGTCGAGTGCGCATTGCCACCGAACCCCGGACGCCAGATTCCCTCCTCCTCCAATAGGCAGCTCCCGCCCAGCGCCCTGTCCACTCCTGTCCATCCCCCTTCCCACCGAGTCCTCTCTGCCCCCCTCCGAGTCCCCGTCCCCGTCCCCGTCCCCATCCTCTACCCACCCCCATCCGACCTCTCAACGCCCGCACAACCGCCCCCAACAGCCCCGCCTTCGCCTTTGCCAAGCCCTCCCACCACCACCGCCCGTGGAGAGCATACGGACGGAGCGGTGGGCAGCTTTGCCCGCAACCTCAACAGCCTCCGCGCGATCTCCCTGAGCGATCTAAGCTTTCAGCTGCTAACTTACCCTAAATCTCCGATCCAATCTCGCCTTTCCTCTTCCAGCCACCACCCAGCCCCAGTCCTTCCGCCCGACCTCCCGTCAACGATTCCTCTCCGCTCTTCCCATCTCCATCCCCATCGTCCCCCCCGCCAGCAATGTTTGCCGTCGACTCGACGTGGACGATGCAGCACGTCCATCAGTCCATAGCGAATAGCGAGTGTGAAAGGAGCACCAGCTGAGAGAATCACGCTGCGCAACCATCGCGAGGCACGTAATCTTCTACTACTTCTACTACTCTCGCGACTCGCACCCAGCATGTCCTTTTCAATCGCAAGCCAGCTTAACCCATCTCTCGCCTCACCTTCCTGCCGTGACCGACCGGCGAAGGGCTGCGATAGCCAGCCGTCTGCATCCCTCCGCTCGCGACGCCCAGAAGCCCCCTCACGCCTGATGCGTCCGCACCGTATCACCACGAGTCTCGCACAAGCCGACCTCGCAGCCCAATGCCCACCCATCTCCCATCCACCCTCCCCCCGCGTTCTCCCCCTGCGCATCCACTACCCCTTCCCGCGCCCCCCTTCGAACCCTCATCCTTGCTCGTCTTCCTCTCCCTCCCTGCCCGTAGCTCCGTCCGCCGTCTCGGATCCCTACCGGCCCATGCTGCAAACGCGAGGCTGCATTCCTCTCCCACCCCTTCCTGCTGCTGCTGCTGCTCCTCCTCCTCCTCCTCCTCCTCCTCCATACAGATACTCCGTCACACCGGAGACGAAGCCTGCAAAATTCCAAACACGGTAGGCTCCTTCTGCTAGCACCGCTCCCCCCTTTCAGTCCTCCATCCTCCGTTTCACCCTCGCGTGACTCTATGCCGCTCTCTTCCCCCCCCCCACACACACATGCTTCCATCCTTGCTGATCGCATGCGAACGCAGAGCTATTAGGACGATGACTACACCGATGCCAAATACGCGCCTATACACTACACGAGCGCGACCCCCTCCCCACTTTTCGTATCACGCCTTACGCCCTAGGGAATTGAGATTGAGATTGGCGGGCCCTCGGTGCCAAGGATCGTCCACGCGTCAATTACGACGAGATGCATTGTATGCCGGACGTGTCGGCACGAGGGAGATACGCCATGACTCGGATATAACAATCACTACAACACGGAGCGTCATATCGGAGAGTCAATACATTGACACGGAGAACCGCACCATAAACTGTCGCGGAAAAACGCGTCCGCGTCCGCGTTTCCTTCCGTCTTCTTCTTCTTCTTCGCGCCGACTCTCCCATAAGCCTTGCACGCTCACCTGCTCCTGCTCCACAAACACACACACACACATACACACACCGCGCGCGCGCTCGTATGTCCTGCCACGGGTAAGCGTCGCGCAAGTTGACGTCTTCACCGATCAAGAGAGCGGTCGGCGAACCCCGGCCCTACATAGCGGGTCCCCCGAGTGCAGCACCAGATGCGTCATACCCTGTCATACCCAGAGCCAAGCCCCGCGTCTGCGTCCGCGTCACACACGTACAAGCGCAGGCAGGTGTGTGGGTGAGTTAATGCACGATGCACGATGCAACGATGTACGTTATGGATGCATATGCGCATCACGCGCCCGAGTCTGATCGCGACACCGAACACCCACACGACCACGTATATCACGGTCCGCCCTCGGCCCTCGGGCGCGAGCATGCATGCACGGCACGCACGCACACAGACACACACATGCACACAGACACACATGCATATGTCGTTATAAGGGCTAGCACGGATGTGTACAGTGCTAGCGCGAGCGTCGCGAGCCGAAAAACATACGAGATCGTGCATCGTGCCTCGTGCCTCGTGTACCGTGTACCGTGTATCGTGTATCGTGTATCGTGTATGGCCCGATGACGGATACGTACACATGGCATACCCGAAGTGCAGTATATATATGTATGTATGTATAAAAAGTATTACATATGTTCCACGACCAGCACTGCGGAGTACTCACCATCATGATGATAGGTCCGGGGTCTGATGCACTTGAGAATGCACAATATTGATTGTACCACCGAGTATCGCAATCTCTCGCCTTGCCGCCGGCTGGGCACTAGTGTGCTTGCTCGTACTAGTGGTTCCCGTGGTATATGCATATGTAAGTACTAGTGTGCATCAGTCGTCCGCGTCCGCGTCAACATTAATCGGTGTTCAAACGTTCCATCGTTCCAACCTTTCAACGTCACGTCAACGGTCGACCATGATCAACGCCAATCAATGCTCGTCCGCATCAGTGGCGAGACCCTAGTAAGTAGCCTCCTCGCTCCAGACGCTCCAGAGCTCCAGACGCTCCAGACGCTCCAGCGCCCGCCGGCGCATGCGCAGCCGCTCCGGAGCAGCCTGCAGCCTGCATTGCGGGTTGCGCGCGCATGCGCATGATGCCAGTTGGGATGGGGGCGGGAATTTGTGGTATGTACAGTATAAGGTCGGGCGACGGGAACGTTGTCGGTTGGCTGAACTTGGAGTTAGCATCGGGAATCACATGCACAAATCGAGCCCCCCGCGCGCAGGACCGCATTGCGTGGCAACCGCCATGCTCATCACTGAAGCACTGAGTACTGAGTACTGAGTACTGAGCACTGAAGCTTGAAGTGCTGAAGCTTGAAGTGCTGACCAGTGACGGGCCACGGCGGACTGGCACCGACGTCCAGCCGTCCAGCCGTCCCCCAAGCACCAAGCACCAAGCACCAAGCATGAAGCACCAAGCCACCGTAAGCTTACTGCTGAGTGTCACTGCAGGGTACATAAAATGTACATATATGTACTTTGGCCAAGTGTAGCTAATGCGCACCGCGCACCACGCACATTAATGCCACCACCACCACGCGCAATGCAATCGTGTGCATCGCTCCCGTCACGCATCACGCATCATGCATCAATCATCACATACCCGTACGCGTACGCGTCATCTGCATTATCCCACCGCGCTAGCCCGACCCGGATGCATAATCACATTGCAAGCATGGCCACGCATGCGCACGGGCTAAGCGCTAGTAATTACTAAGTAGCAGCAGCAGTGGGTATGTATGTACTGACTGCATCACTGTTCTCAGGCTCGCACGGCCAGCAAGTACTAGTACTGGTACTGTCATCAGCCCGCCGTGCATCCACCCGAAGTTCGAACGGGGATGCCCCCCCGGGGATGCCCATTGCCGCCAGTGACCGCGCTCCCACTACTTAGTACTCCGACTCCCGAATCCATGGCCAGAGCGCGCGCGCTCCGAGAGTCCGAGCCCGACCCGAACGGCGCTGCCAGTCCTAGTGTAACGAATTCAGAACCAGGCAGCCTGCAGGGCCCACTCGGGGAGGGGGGGGGGATAGAACATGTCTCAGGCTCTCTCCCGGCAGTGGAATGCATACGGTGCTGCCGCATGGATTTGATTTGAGGATTGTGCTGAACGAGTGGGAGCCATAGTAGCGACCTATGAATGCGACAGTCAAGTTGGCACAGCCTGCGCTGCTGCCATCACGCTACAGTACCATACATACATACATACAGCACGTTCTGCCACACATACATCCCCGCAAGGTCGACGTACCACTGGCAGCATCCGACCGTGAGGCTGCTACAGTACCTCAGAATGTGACATGTCCGAGTCGGCCCGGGTACTGCACAGACCGGGACTGCAGCTGGGAGCGCCGTCAACCAAGTATGTATGTACTGGGCCGTTCATGAATCCGACATGACATCCCAGCGCGCGAGCCTGAACCAGTGAGCCTTGTCCGATGTCAACAATGACATGCCTGTTCGTCCGCGTCAGGGCCGAGTCCGGTCTCAGGTCTCGGATGACTACATAGCAAGCAGCTCGAGGACCTGGGGCATCTCGAGTCCCTACGCGTCAGTGTCAGCACCGGCCTTGTGAGTTGGGAGTCTCGCGTGCACGAGACGTGCGTACGTGTGCCTCCGACGGTACGTAGTACGTGCCAGTAACGGCGGTTGTCTGCACTGCCAGGTAGTACTGGTGACTGTGTGCAACAGGCCTTGCTACGCCGTACCCCGTCCGCCGAGCGTTTCGCATTGCATTTCTTCGGCCGGGGGGTGGTCACGATGGTTAACGGGACGTCCGAGTCCGACGCGGGGGCTTGCGATCCGGCTTCGTCGTCGATAAGTCGAGAACGCGAGATGCGAGCGCAAGAACGCCTTCATAACGCCATAACGCATACCGCGTAGCCGCGCGCTGTTGGAACGTCGCTGGCACGGGACGTCCAGTACACATGCGGGTCTTCGTGTGTTGGCTTGACGCGTTACCCGTAGAGCCTTAAGCAACTGATGAACGTGAATCATGACCTGTTGGTCGTAAGCCGTGAGTCGTGAACTGTGGATTGTGAATCGTGAAACCGTGGGGCTGAGGCCCCTCCTACACACTCAACATCGTAAAGCCCAGAGGCACGCGCATCTCCGCGCGTCACTTACGCCGACAGTAGGGCCCCCAACAACAGCAGCGGCGGCAGCAGCCCTCGCCGCCAAGTCTGCAAAGGGACGCGCAATGGAGCTGTATCGATACATCCATGTGCAAGCTGCTCCTGCTCAGGCAGCGAGCGCGCCGCACCAACTCCGGGCTCCGCCCAAGAATCATGGATGCATGAACGCACGAATGGGCGAATCAAGACTGCGACCGTGACCGCAACCGCAACCGCAACCGCGCACAGGCGCCTGCCATGGAAAGGAGAGCCTCGCTCGCTCGAAAACGAGTCGCGCGTCTGAAGAACAGGTCGGTGCGGGCCCGCAGCCCGAGGCTTCGGTCATGGAACGCGTCTCAGAACCGATCCGAAGCAGCGTGTGTCAGCTCAGAACGCGCAAGAAGCGCGCCGCGCGACGCTTCTGCTCTTGGGCCTCTTGGAGGTCTGCGGCGCCTGTTTTGAGTCTGGCGCGTTGCGAAGCGTGTGACCGGTACCGTGGAGCGTTCCTGGGGCCCCGAGAGGGAAATCAGGAGATCTTGAAGGCCCGAACTTGTGACGGGTTAGCAGGTTACGGATTATGGGTTATGGCAAACCACAGGTCATTGGGGGGACCAGTAATGGATTATGGGTTATGGCAGACCACAGGTCATTGGGGGGACCTGAACCGCCGAAGATGGTGAACAGTAATCCCGTCGATCCCAACTGGAGAACTGGTGGGTATGACTTTGCGCACGCCATGCGGCGATACCGCGCCTGAGGGCTGAGTAGGTGGTTGGGCAGTCGCGCAATATGCGTATGGCCCGCCGACGCTTCTCCTCCTTCTCCTTCCTGTTCCCCCTTCCCCCTTCCTGTACCCCTTCCCAGGGCCCTCCCGCGGCGGCGGTGCGCAGAGGACAAAGGAACTGCCTGAAACGCGCACACGACCACACCGGCTCCGCACGAAGCGCTTCGTGCGGATTCGAAATGGACGTGGATGCGGTGACCGTGGTGCGGGTGTCCCTGGGGCGGGGCTGGTCAGGCGCGTGGGTAGATCCGTGCAGACTTCGTCTCCTCCGGGAGCCCGGCGCGGCGCATCGAAGGTAGAAGGTAGAAGATAGAGAGGACGGGAGGAGGAAGTTGAGCGTCGAATCCGAACGCTGAGTGCTGAGCGCTGAACGCTAAATGGTGCATGGTAACTTTGCTGGGGCCGGGGCCCAGGCGGGAACCGCGAGGGACGGGATGGATGGTTTTGGAGGCAACATGGGAAGGGAGTGCCGGCTCAACGATCCAGAGAAGCCCATGGTCTAGGTGGAGGTGCATCTTGAAGATGTGCTAGTAGAAGACTTCGGGCCGCGCCCATGAGCAGCTGGGAGAGGACTGAGCGGGCGTACAGAACGCGCGCGTTTGTTCTGCAGCCAATGGCCTGGGTAGGGAGAACAGCGCCCTTTCTCCCGCGAAGATGCTTGGGGTCCGAGGGGAGTGCAGGGAGGATGACGTCGGAAGCTGTCGCGCAAGCGCCGTTTGCATTCTGATTGGTTGGAGCAACTTACCGTACTTTGGTGGCTCAAAGTTAAGGCCGAGGGCCGAGACAAGGTGCTCGCGCACGCAAGAGCACACAACTGGGTAGAGTTACTGGTTTCAGCGGGGTTCGTGATCAAATATGGCACAGAAGGACCCTCGTTTCCTTCCCCTCGGTCGCGAACAGAACTGGAAGGGTCATGCAGATCATGAGTCGCGTTCTGAGGACCGAAGGTGAAGGGATGGAGGTAGGACGCACTCAGAAATGACCTCGGTGAAATACACGATGTTAGATAACTCTGGTCGCGTATCATACATCCCTTGTAGAAGCGAGCCGACAAAACCATTGCGCGGCGGTCAATTCGCCGTTGGCTACTGTTGACAAATTCTTCAAAGCCTGATAGGGAGACAGCCTGAGAGATGTCTGGGGTACGCGGCGACTGGCCTACTTGGTCAGTGAAGGGCAGTGAAAGGAGAACGGCATGATGGCCTTTCTGTGACAAAGAATCATAACCTGCTCCAGTAGTGTTGAGCTATCATCTACGTCCTCTTCGTGTCAGAAAGCGCCCCATATGGAGCCAACTCCCTGGCTTTTTCTTTTGCCATGCTTCGACAGTGAAGGGGAAGAACGCTGGAGATGTAAACGGCTATGTGCCTTATGGTAACCCGGACAAGAACATCTGGTAAACCCATGACGGACTGAAATTGCATCTGTGAAGTGGTATATGACCTTCTCGGCCTTCTTCGCGTTTGGACATCACAGTGGTCGGAACATGTATTTTCTAAACGTGGTATGAAACAAGGTCACGGCCACACACGACAGGTACGCCGTCCTGGCAACGCTAAGATGGTCTGGGCCCAGGGCTTCGCTTTGATTCCGGTCGTATATAATTGTGAGACAAGACATCAACAATACTAGATCTGACACGTTAGGTTCGGCATTGACAAGACCGGTTCGGGGGACGAACGGACGGTAGAAACACTCGTGGATGGCGTACGTATGACCCCATTTCGTGATCATGAGTGACATTCGCATCAACTGAGTTCAGCCAAATTAAAATACACACCGTCTGACAGTTTGTTACTACTCTCGGGCGAGATCCGATGTTAGAGGTATTATATCCGGCACATGTGTTAGGTGCTGTATGTTGGCCAGAGATGGTGATGTATTGTATGCTTGTATGCTTCCGGAATAGGTGAGGAATTCAAGCTAAGCAAATGGCAGTATAGACATGGATCTAGAGCCGACTCGGTGATCGGTTGCGGAGGTCCAGAGCGGTGGTCCATGCAACCAACCAGATAGTCGCCTCATGGACAGCGGCGAGGAACATTTTTCAAGAAAGAGTTGTAGAACTTGGCCAGATGGGAATGGGATCACACCATAGCTCGACCTCTGAAATGGACGTGAGGGTTGCCACTGCAAGAAACTTGGGTGTGGGCGTTTGATTTTTCTTGGTGAATGGTAGACACGTGTCCCGGCTTCTCTCGGCTTCCCACAAGCTAAATTGTGACGCCGAACAAGATCTTACGCGATCTCACGAATTTTATACTTGAACGTTTGAACGTTGAACCACCATGACTAGTACTGGACCCAACAGCATTGAAGTTGGGAGATACGCCATGACTCGGATATAACAATCACTACAACACGGAGCGTCATATCGGAGAGTCAATACATTGACTCAAACCGGTGGTCCTATAAAATCCATTACCCTCTTCACGGATATAACTCATGGTGAGTAGTATTGTGAGAACTTTGAGGGCCCTCAGTCTCACCATTGTGTCTATCTATCGTATTAAGCGCGGTACGGGAATCAAAGTCGTGATTTCTCGCCCTATAAATGACGAGAATGCTCACAACTTGCGCTCTTGGGCATCATGCCTCACGAACTAGATGTGTACTTTGCGCGGCGTGCTCGTCCTGGCTGACGGTGACCTCGTTCTCTTCAGTACGCTACTACGTAATTTGGTGGTATCTCACCTGCATGACTGACAGTCTGGTTCTTCACAGAAGGTTACTCTTATTTGACGGAGAGAAGTCCCGCCACGATGGGTTATGAACGCCTTCTTCGGAAAGGCGTGAAGCCTATTCGGAGGTGGTGCCATGCGACTGCCATGCCTTGCGAACCCCAGACGGCGCGGTGTACTGGTAACCTCCGATGACCAGATTGCGGTTAACATATGCTCGGGCAGTCGATGCGCTCAATCTTGGCTCAGCGCAGCCGGACATGTCATGAAACAGCCCGGCACAAATAGCGCGGCCTCGGACATTGCTTTTCTCGGCCCCATGGTCGCCAAGGTGAGGGGCTCAATGAACAGTTCTCCAGGCTGTTTTCCATCAAGTACGCTG
>KN050118.1:16467-61947 GCA_000743315.1 Lignosus rhinocerotis TM02
CAATATCGTCCGTGAATGGCACTGCCAGTGGATGTCCAGTTCGTTTGTCTGACCGCAATTCTCAAGTATAGAGTCTGAATATGGCCATTACCCATTTGAGATCGAAGTCGCTGTTCTGTTGATTCTGGAGACGCAATATTATGATGGCGGGAGCAGCATACAGTGACATTAAATCCGTGACACGCTGAAATCAATCTGCTTACATAATTCAATCATCCCGAGGACCGTCAAGTTGTTCGTGTCTTCTCTTACCCGCTCGCCACATCTTCCAAGACACGGTGGCGACGCCGCCTAGGCCACTCACCGGCCCCCTGCCTGGCAGACAGGCAGCCTATACGGGTCTTACCAACGGTAACAATGCTAACGTGGTGCAATCAATTGGACTATTACTGACTAAACCTACTTGTCTACACAGACTTTGTGCCCTCGCGCACACATTGAATTGTTGCGCCTCTACTTACACTACTCACCGGATTCTGACAGAATGCCGGAGCATTGTCTCCCTCGGAACTTTGAGTACGAGCGCCAGGTGCTATGGGTAGGCCTCATCGCAGGTCCGTCGCGCGCTCCCACTTGTTTACTAAACGCTTCGCTTTGTTCCAGGGCGGCGGGCCCATCATGAACGAATCGGACAGGCCAGTGTCGTTCTTAGTGCGAGGCTCAATGCCTCGGAGCTCGCCACCGGACGATTCCACTGACGGTATGAAGGTCGAACCCCGTGGTCTTCCCCCGCCACGTCTGAAGACGCCCCCACCACCTCTGATCTACCGTTCCAAGATGCGCCGCGAGCCTGAAGTGACGCGCGCGATGCTCCACCCTTCCGAAATTGTTGAGCTGGATGGGAAGGAGTGGTGGATCAAGAACGGCGTCCCCACAGCGATGCCAGAAGACCCGCAGACCGTGGAACTTCGCATAGGCGACCCCAAAGCGCCCCTCGCCATACCTGTCCCGGGTATATCGAAGCCATCCAGAGGCCGTCATGTCCCTAAGACAGAGTTCAAAGCCAATTCTTCGAGAAAGCACGTCTGCCCCGTGGGGACCTGTCGCCGAGCATTCACAAAGCGGCATCATCTCAATCGCCATATCATCTCACTGCACCAGCGTTAGAATTGTGCGTGCCATTTCCCAAGCGATTGTTGCGATATTTACCAACGTTTGCGGTAGCCCATTCCTGTCCCCTGCCGAACTGCGACAAGACGTTCAGCCGGAAAGACAATTCCTCCTGTCACTGGCACCGGCACGAATCGCACAGACAGCAGTTCTATGCGTGCTCGCCCGAGGACGAGTACAAGGGCGTGCACCTGCAAAATCCTATCGACGAGATCGAGGAAGCCTGCAACAACAAACCATTCACTAACATTAGTATACCGCCTATACCGCTCGGCCTTTGGCTCTTCCAAGAACGCCAACGCATCAGAGGCGGGGATCTCAAAGACTATCCTCTCATCACCCATTGTGACCGCTACCCCCGCGACCACCCGGAGGAGCGCGAGTCCGCACTGCGCTGCGACTCGAAGTGTCAGTGGTCTATGCCCCCCGCCGGACCCGAGTTCACACCCATCGACGGCCGCTGTATGACAGGCACTTTCAGACTGACAGTCCCGGAGAACAACTTGTGACGCTATTCATGACACATCGTGCCCCCATGTCGCCCTGCTTTTCACTCCGTAATATCTACGCAAATCGTTGCTTTCCATCGCACATCTTAACCACTATCTCACGTTATCGCTTATATGCTCTCTCGTTCTCACATCTGTCGGTTCTATCGCTTTGTTTTCACCTTCCTGTTACACGCGTTTCAAACCCTCTCTAACTGTCGTATTCAATGGCCCTTGCTTGATGTCCTAGCACAGCTTTGTTGATCATCTCGTCTTGCTAACTCAACTTCTTCGCTCTTACTTACATCATGTCTGATGTAGCCACCCATCTGCAATCCATTGCTTTTGTTCTCGTCCCTTTATAGTGCATCTGCCACCCACATTAGTCACGATCCTACAGACGTACAGATACGTTGTCGATCATCAAGCGCAGGGAGATATTGATCCCCACGCGTGTAGAGCTGCGCGATTATTGAGACCATGATGTAGTCGATCAGACTTGAAGGTCTGTCTGACGATCGTGAACGACCTCGTAGTGCATACTACAATCAACGATGTTCACGATCCATTGTGAATCCATGTTGTTGAGTTTCTCAGTCTCAGAATTTTCCCGTAGACACCCGCGGAAAAGACGGTCTTTGATACTGTCCACTGTGGATCATAAGATTGGTGGCTTCCAAAAACAGTTTAGGGTGTAGTGGCAGACAATAGTCTTAGCAGGGAAGCTGTACATCCTGATTTCCTCAGTGCCTGGCGCCTCGAGATATGGCTGATGCATGGTCGAGTTGATCTCGATTTCTCAACTGTAGTGGCTATGTCTTGTTAGTTAGCACCGCCGAGTACGTATCACCCAGAGGTATTTATGCAGTCCGATGTCATTTTGTGTACCTTTCTAGTACGTCAAACCCCTAGCCTGGGTGCTGTGAAATGGGCACTCAATCCCGCGAGAAGGAACTACCAAAATCTGGTGCTCTCAGAAGGGAACTTGTTTGCCATGCGCATCATGACGATGTTCGATGTCATGGTTGAAAACTAGGATATGGAAGCAAGCGAAGTCAGCATCTCGCGGCGAGCAAGCGATATTGGAAAGACCACCCCAGAAGCAGAGACATACCCCGTTCCCTATGAGCACCTGCGCTCTCTGGCCAACGAGAATGTCCACCGCCTGCGCGATGTACTTCTGCTGCCAGTTAAGCACGAGATCTCTACTGCTCGAGATGTGGTGCCAGTTCCCATCCTTCCACAGTGCCATCTTCAGCTCAAAGATGAACTCGGGGCTCCCGTTAGTCATAATGTGCACCTTTCGCAGCCCTTGCCCCGCCTGCGTCTCCTTCACAGCACGAACCTTCTCGACGATCTGCACGACCGACGGGTAGCAGCGAGCGCGATAGATCGCGTGGTTCTCGGGTGTGTTCGTCCCCCACTCATCATGCGGGGGCGGGGAGAACTGGTCCCGCAACTCCGGGAACGAGTTGAACGCGACTTAGTCGGACGACCACTTCGCGAAGAACTGGTCCGGCATCTCCGGGAAGGAGTTGAACGCGACGTAGTCGGACGACCACTTCGCGAGGTGCGTACAGTGGCCCTCGAAGTCCCCGTGCCGAACGTGAATCGCGAGCAGCTCTTGGATCATCGTGTATCGCTCCGCGTTCGTCGTGAATGGGATCTGGGAGAGGTGTTGCTCGACGGCGGCCGCAGAGAGGAAGAACTGGCGGTTCGTGTCGAAGGCAAGCTCGACGAGCGGCGACCAGCCGAAGTGGGTGATGATTGGGGACGTGGAGAATTCGGGCCAGATGTCGAGCATGGCGTTCCGGTCGCCGAAGACCCTGCAGAGGTTACAGTGAGCGGCAGTGAGCGGCAGGATCATGGGCGGTGTTGTCATGTACGTGGGATGCGCACTCACATGTAGTTGAAGAGCTGTCCGGAGTTAATCGCAGACTGGACGCATGGGTTCTCGGTGCTCGACAGTTTCGCCACCCATCCATCTGTGATCTCCTTTGCATTGTTGGGCGATGAGAGATGGTCGTGCACGTCTTGACGAATGAAGATCAGCTCGTTGGGACATATTTTCTGGAAGTACACCCTGCTCACGGCTGGCGGAGTGTGGTCGCCAGGCGGGAATGGGTCTCCAACAATGGGACCTATAGAGGCGGTTAAGTGGCCTGGCGGGATGTCGTAGCAAGCAGCGCGAACCTCGGACGATGGCAGAGTAGGGGAATCTAGATGGAATCGTTTTGCCGTTGAATTCTGGATAGAGATTCTCCATATCGTCACTCCACGTATAGTTATTGAAGACGAAGCTGCGCGCCTTATGAGCCATACTGAGATGACGAGAGAACGGCGAGATACGAACGATCGCTTCGCCTTGTATGCGATATAAGCATTGAGGATCAGTTCCTCCATCGCGTTGCCCCATCCAGTGCCTACCATCAAGTGGTATCGGTGATTGCAGTCGATTATACGGAGAATATGTGCCACACACCACGCGCATGCCCTGCAACGTAGAAAAAACTTCTCATATGATTGAGGGTGGGTCTGGTACCAATGGTGTTGAGGCAACTCAAGTGCTTTGATATTGTACTCCGTGTAGAGCGGAGGAAGTGGTTTGGGGAGCAAAGAATTCTGGAAGGGCTGTGGATATTGTACTCCGTGTAGACAGGAGGAAGTGGTTTGGGGAGGAAAGAATTCTGGAAGGGCTGTGGAGGCTGAGGGATGTACTTGTTTCGGGAGACAAGAAGTCGCCATAGGAAAGCGGAGATAGAGAAGCCCGCAATGAGGAGAACGGCGTACCGCCTGATTACATATGAGAGGTACTCCTGGGACGTCGGGACCTTCTCGGCACCCTTGCGGACGGTAGGCAGCATCGCGGGCAGAGCTGGCGACTCGAGTTGAAGACGAAAAATTGTTGACAAACCTTGTCAGGACTTGAACTCTGGACCTATAGGGAGAAGTACGGGGGCAAGGGTGTGCGTCTGCTTGAGCGTGATGTGCAGTCCCCAGTGGACTGTGGTCTCCTATATCGAACTCCGGTCAACCATGCAGTCACCGGACATTTCTGCATCAAACCGAACTTACTGGTCTGAGCCCAGATGCGGCACGGAGTGTGGGACGATCGCAACCTCGCTCTGCACGAGGACCGCTTCTGGTCTGTATCGTGCAGCCATGCTTCCATTCAAGGAGCCCGGTGTGACGCACAACTCATCGAGCGCGCTTCAAAGCAGGTGCATGAGGTCTCTCTGCCGTGTCTGGGTCGAACTTTGGACTCACGTACTGGATGTATCACGATTCCCAGAAATAATATTGAGCCACGAAACCGTAAACTTGACATCACCCAAAGTTGAAGGCAGTCGCGTTTCCAGCGGTGAAGAAGAACAAACGATGAACGCCAAGTTCACAGTATAAAGGCATTTTAAGTTGGCAGGTGTGAGATTCTGGTAATGCTGCGATCTAGTCGGATGACGGTTGGGAAGTTATCTTGTGCGGCGCCGTGGGTGTCCGACCGGATGGTTGCAGCCTCTCGCGAACGGACGAAGGGCTTTTCCATATTCGGGTTTGAGTACTCTGGGTTATTTCAAGGTGAACAGCATTCGCCGCGTATGGTCGACGACTGACATTCTTCCTACGGGACTTGGGAGAAGGGCTGTACTGTTCATGATGGCGTTTGCGGTTAAGAGTTGTTTATTGGGCTTGCGGTCAAGATTTGTTTATTGGGAAGTACACAAAACTGCACTGACCAGTTTTGGGACAAGAGTTGTTCATTGGAAAGCACATGGCACTGCACTGACCAGTTTTGGGATGTACTGCAGATAGTTGTTGTACGAGAAGATATGAAGAAATGCTTCTATAGCGGTCCAACACTGTGACAGCATCGAAGACCTGGGGGAGCATTGACGAGTATAAGCTTGCAAGCGTCGACAGAATGGCTTGATCTAGAGTGTAGGGTGGATAACAAAGTTGAACTAAACGAACATGACCAAGTTGTCGACTTCCAGAAAAGGCACATTGATACACAGTGCAATGGCTGTGTTGTGACCACGGTTCTCTATATTCAATGGCCCAAATCCACTCGGTTCTTCGAAAATATCAATTTCACGCGGGGCTCTGATCACCACAACATCCTAGGCCGGACCTCCAGCCATTTAGTATGCAGTCGTTACTAGGAGGCCAGCACGTCAGGTTGGTATACAGTACAACGATGTTCTATATTCGTGATGGTCGTCGCAGTCGTGATAGAAGCTGACAGCTAAGCACAGAAGACCAAAACGTAAGCAATACAGTACGAGACGGAAACTGCAGCAGGTGATGATGATGATGGTATCCTAATGTACACTATATCGGTCCGTCGCGTTCAATGCGCACTCTGAAAGATCGTCTACTCTTACAACTTGGACTCGGAAAGGATGATACCAACAGCGAATGTACAGAGCTGTTCATCACCTGCACTCGAGCTCTATACAGGTTTGAAGCATGCCGGGCACGTCTATCATGTTCGTCCACAGCATGAATCGATCGGTGTCTCCGCCCGAAGTCTCCCGCGAACGCATCGCACCCGTACGGAGGACCCACAAGCTATCGGCACTCTCAGACTACTCCTTGCCACGGCCCAGCAGCTCGTTCAACCGCCCAGCCGCAACGCTGTTCCGCAAAACACGACCCGGGGTCGGGAAATTGTCCCTCGCCTGGCCATGGGAGACGCCTCCACGCTTCCCGAGCACCAGAGAGAACCGCTGCGCTTTGCTATCAGGGCTTGGCCGCGCAGTGACAGGGCTCGTCTGAAGCGCGACCGCAGGCAGGGAGAATCGCTTGTGTCTCCGCGCGGTGTTCTCCTTTCGCGGGGTCGTGGGCTGGCTCCCCGTCGGGCTCGCGAATGGCACCTCGATTTCTTGCCCGTCCTCGTCGAGATCTTCTTCGTCGCGCTCGTCCAGGACGCCGTGAGTCTCGTCCATCGTGCTGTGCTCGCTGAACCTCGACGCTCGCGGACTAGGAGCAGGAGAAGCTTCGCGCTCTTGGAATTCCTCGAGGATTTGGATGTAGCTCTTTGGACGCTGTGCAGGCTTCAGCCTAACGGCGGCGACTGGGGGACTGCTAGGCTCCTCTATAGGAAGATACTCATCGTCAATCCGTGTGAGCACTCGCTTTGGAGAGTCGAGATCAATGGCCATCAGGGCAGACGGGGTGTTTGAAGTGACGTCATTCAGGAGCAAGGAAGGCATGGACTTGAGACCGGACAGGGTGAAGTGCGAGTGGGTTGTTCCCGCTGTGACGGTCATCGAGGGCTCGAGCGGTTGCTCGAGTAGAGGAAAGACAGTGTCGTAGCATGCCTCGCAGGCGCGAGCAGATTTGTGGTCCCTAGCGCTCGAGTCGACGATGAAGAATGTCTGAAGAAGCGATGGTCAGTAACATTCACACATCCCAGTCGGTGATGCTGAGCTACCTTCCCCGAGCAACCGCCGCAGACACATCGCCCACATAGTCGACAATGGTGCCTCCGCCGTCGCCACCCAAATGTCCTGCCACAACGCATGCAGCTCTCCGTTTTCCCATCTGGAACCCACACTGCAGGAACAAAGTGCTCAACCTTTCCTCTCTTGGGTTTGGACGAATCCTCGGGTGCATAAGGCAACGCTTGCAATGTTCGCCGTAGATGGTTCGTCGACGTAGAAGACGTTAAGGTTGAGTTGAGCTGCATGACGCTAAGGGAGACAAGAAGAGACGACTTCGCGTTCCGGATTGCACTAACCCACTCGTCTCGTTCGTCTTCGCTCACTAGATTGCCGCATAAGATGAGCTACAAGTTGTTATAATAATGACAACTCACCTGCGTAGACTGCGAACGACTGGTGTGGGCTCAGAAGCTCGAACCCACGCTCCTGGGTGTCTCCCATCGCGGGTGTGCTCACCACTACCTCTAGATCAACTAATTCGACATGGCCCTTGTAGACCCATCTTTCATCGACGCCGCTGCTCGCTTGCCGCTTCTTTCTCGGGCTACCGTTGAGCTTAAGCTGCAACAATGACTGGCGTTTCCGGATGACATCTGTCTCGGTGTCGCTCTTCGGGAGCGAGCGAAGAAGATCTGGGGTGCTCGAGCCGGCGCTGCTGGACGAAGCTGCGAAGGCGCTCCACTTGTCGGAGAAGATATCTCCATCAGCACTCGCGAGCCAGATGAGGCAGTCCGAGAAGAGCAAGAATTCGCGCTCTTTGGGGGAAGAGCCCTCGAGCTGGAGGAGAGGTGAGCGTTTGAGGAATGTGCGACCAGGGGTGATGAGTTGGAAGGGAAGGTTTACAGTATTGCGCTGGAGTGCGAGGAGGGATAGGGTCTGTGCATGAGTGTGTAGTGAAGTGTTCAAAGACATCGTGACTACAAGCGCAGCATGAGAATGCGGAACAACAGAGAATCGACGGAACTTACTCTTGGAGACAAGGGTGTGGACGGCCGTCAGCGACGCATATTCAGGATCCTCAGTATCTGTGCAACTAATCATGTCCTTCAGCAACAGTAAATACCGAGGACATCGTTGCACGATAGTCAGGAGCCAATCCCTGAACCTCAGTTTCCCGCACCGCGGGTCAGCTTCCTGCTGAGATATGAACGCTGCGAACACGCTGTTGGTTCTGAGCAGAGCCGCATACGACGCGAGGGCATCCGAGAAGGAGCTGACGAAAGGAGTGTAGAGAGAGAGGTAAGGGAAATGCGCGAGCAGCACCGGGGACAGGGGTGGAGGGGGATCTCGCAGATGAGATGAGGCAGAGGAGTTAAGGAAAGCAGTAAGGGAGGTGTAGAATGAGCGATGCAGATTCCAGATGTCGATGAAATTAGAGAAGATGGATGTGAGCTCCGCGCGCGAGAGCAGGGGTTGGGGGGTATCCAGAGATGCGATGATGGGCGTTAGGAAATGCTTCATGTAGCCAGAACATCAGTGACAACATCAGAACACACAAGAAAGGAGGTACGCACGGAGTGTATGAGCTCCAATCCATCCAAGTACGACTTCTCGGTCTCATAGAACTCGCCAATAACCTTCCTGCGCTTTGCCTCCCTCTGCTCGTCAACTATACGCGACTCCCTACGACGCACGCGTCTGGAAACGTCGAAAGACGATGGCCGATGCTTCGGGGTCCTCACAGCATTCTTAATTACCACAGGGGTAGTGGGGACCGATCCATGTGGTTCCTCGGGAAGTGAATCAAAAGATGCCGTGCTCACAATAGACTGGCGGTTCTGGAGGTTCGGGGCAGATGGTAAAGATATGCGTCGGAACGGGAGATAGGTGGGGCGCTGATAGTGTAAGTCAAGGGAGGAGCTCGGGTGTAAATCAGTTCCGGAGGATGGGAAGTCGACCATGGCAGTCGGCGCGGTGGAGACTGTGGTGGTCAGCACGTAAGAGGTGGTATGAGAGCGATTGTGAGTGGTTTTGAGACGTACGGAGGGCCATGGTATGATACTGGGCCGAAGCGCAATGGACCGCGTCGGCGTTGAGTTTGAAGAAGCGTCTCAAAGCACTTTCCGCCGCCACCGTCGTCAGCCACTGACTCGCGGCGCCCACACCGCCCAAAATGGCAACTATGGTTTTCCCTCCGCTCTGGACCAAGCTTGCGACAAGCTCGGCCTCTGCAGGAAGTCTAAGGAACAGCAGAGCGTGAAGAATGGCAGGAGAAATCGAGGCAAGGTGAAGACGAGCTCTATGTGTCTTATATGCTCATGTAGCTGGCAAGGTGAAGACGAGCTCTGTATGTCTTATATGCTCATGTAGCTTGCAGAACCAGCGTGTCCGTCGTCCGGCACGTCCGTGGGACGGCAGCGGCAAATCGTGAACGTCTGCGGAACTTAGGGGCCATACGGATCTTGAGAGCCAAGCAGCATTATAAGTAGCAGTGCGCCACAATGCGAATAGGTTGATCTATATGATAAATGTCATATCACCAGCTCCCCCTCTACAGCACTCCGTTCCAAACCAAGCCTTTCTAGTATCCGGTCATATCGATCCTCGTCGACTGATTTAAGGTACCGCAGTGTCTTCGCCCTTTCGTGGACAAGTTTTCGAAGACTTCGGCGGTTCGCTATGTCCTTCTTGCATCTGCTCAGATGATCCCAGAGGTTGCGGATCCGCATCGTCGCAAGTGCGGCTGCACGAAGGGCTTGGTTATAACGACGCCAAAGACAACGAGAAGTACGCACCTTGGACCTCGGGCCTGCCTGTATCGGATGGGTTTTCTGACTCAGAGAATGCTGCGACAATGCGTCTGCGATTCTCGTAAGCGATACCCCTGGCATTCGCGTTCCGCAAATCGACCAGCCTCGCAAACAACACGCTCTTCCTCAACTCAGCCGTTTCACTCTCCTTCCACTTCTTGTCGATATCCGCCGCACTCGTCCTCCCCGCTGCCGCCACCTGACCCTCCGCCGATAGTTGGGGTAATACCTTGAACAGTGCCTCCTTCTCCGTCTCCCCGATGCCGTAGTTAGTATAAGTCGACACCTGAACTTCATCCTGCATGTTGGCACTAGGTTGAGGCGTCGCACTGATATCCTCTGCGGTGATAAGCACCCTCGCAAGGTCGCAGTTAAGCCATTTGGCTTCGTCACCACTCTTGTGTCCGAGAACTACGTGTGGGCGATCCTCCTGGGCCTGGCGTTCAAGTTCCTCGCGACGCTGGACGTTCGCTTTCAATGTCCGGTGCGATTTGCGAGCCCGGGTGGAGACAGCCTGCAGGACAGCGGATGTATGGAGGGAGGCAGCGCGTGCCGAACCCGACGAAGCCAGTGAGCGTGAGCCTGTTTTAATTCTTGTGAGATACGCTCCATAGCGTAGCTGGTTCTACAAACATACTCACACTGTGCATGTACTGCGAACATCGCGTCCTGCCTCGACGCCGGGTGGAGAAGAGATGGCCAGTTGGAGCCCGAAGTACTGAGTTTGTGAATGGCGTCCACCGTGACCTTGCGCGTCGGAAAGGGGTAGACCGTGAGAAGTATCGCTAAATCCACGTGGAGAGGGGTATATAGCCTGGGAGCTCTGACATTTTTCTTCCTTTTCTCCAGAGAGATTGCCACGCTGTTCGACGCTAGTACGCTCAACCGTTGAGACAGTGCCAGTGACTCCTGGAGTCTCTGTCCTCTCGAGAATATGGCTATGCTGAAGCAGGTTAGGAAGTGCCGTAGCTCATTCTCTCCATGTTGCGGCATGTCGATATCTCCCTGTGACATCCTTTCCTCGCGTTCTCGCTGTTTCCCAATGCATCTCGTTCTTGCTTCCATTGTTCGCTTGTGTCTGAAGATAAAGAAGACTTCTTATACTATCAAGGTTCTTTAAAACGGGCAGCCTGCAGGTCGACAAGAAGACTTCTTATGCTATCAAGGTTCTTTGAAACGGGCAGCCTGCAGGTCGAGGGGGTGAGTGCTGTCAGTTGGGAACTTTGGTATGACCATGACTTGACGGGAGAAGACCGACTGGATCATACACTCTCTGCAAACGATGAGCCACTTAAGCATCCCCACTCAACAATATTAACGTCTCACTATCTTCGAGGTCGAGGAAGAATATCATCGATCAACTCACGGGTGATATCGACTCTCCTTCGTGTCGTGGTTCAACCGGTTACCTCACAACTATCATTATATGATTTTGATCCATGCCAAATTCGATTCGTGCTCCAGAATCACTCCGTCACGACTGGTTCGGCATGCGCTCAGTTCACTCTGTCACGAAAGCATCATTATATGATTTTGGTCCATGCAAATTCGATTAGTGCTGCAGAATCATTCCGCCATGACTGGTTCGGCATGCGTTCAGTTCACTCTGTCACGAAAGCACTGGGACACCCGGTGGAGATCGCCTTCATCCCTTCAACTGCCCAATCTACACTCTGGCAGCCCAGGTTGCAGACGCATCATGCGATCAACGCTCCCTCAAGAACGTGCGCAGAGCTCTTGTTGCACGTACCTCTTTCCAGATAACACTGTTCAAATGTTCGCGCGTGTATCTACGCTTAGAGCATCCGTAAATCGTGGGTCCCGTCAATGTTGCCTCTGCCCAATAGTCGGTAGGGCTGCGTCCTTACCATCACTATGAAGTACTCATCAAGAAGGGTCTAACATTAAGAACATCATACCATGTTCCGCTAACATACTCAACTGGTTATATCTGACTATATAGGTGTAGCGTCGTACGTGACGCGTCGAGCGATGGGCTCTAAAGTTACCACTCGTACCAGAAGACACTCTTTGCGTCATACTCTAACTATGTGCACCCACAGCAGCCATCTGCACCTATCTGCGCTTGAATCGTATGGAAATAACCTTGGGAATGTAGGTAATTGCACTAAAATGTTTCCTATTCAATTCGAGCCCAGTGCGAAATACCGAACCTTGACTGTCTCCTAGAATTTATGAACATTCTCACCGTCAGAGTCAACTGGTCGCCTCTCAAACTGTGGCTTTCCCTGTCCCTGACTTCCCTGCAACGCTATTTGTTAGATGTTCTCCGGAGAACCGCGCACAATACACATACTTATAGGCTTCGGCAGCCAGTCGCGATCCCCTCGTCTCTCCTTACAATGGACGACCAACCCCTGTTCTTCGTATGTCTCGCGGGGTTCTTCGCTATCTGTATATTTCGATGGCTCTCGAACCCAGTGAGTGGCTACATTCAGCGATGCTTCCTGCTCATTGTTAACGGGGGTCCCCCCACTGCTAGCTGAACTCTATCCCCACCGTCGGTGGCCCCTCGATGCCGCTGCTCTCCTACTGGTCCTCCTGGAACTTCGCACGTAATCCCCGGCAAATCATCATCGAAGGGTACAAAAAGGTGACCGAGGCATACCTGGTGGATATGATACAGACGCGCTAATGATCCTGCACAGTTCAACGGCGCCGCGTTCAAGGTCTCACTGTGGAATGAATGGCTGGTCATTCTGGGGGAGCCAAAGTTGGCAGAAGAGCTCCATAGACGCTCAGACGAAGAGCTATCGCAGGAAGCGGCTTTCGAAGACGTAGGCCATGCTACTGGATACAGCGAGACTCTCACTAATAGCCCTCCAGATTATGCAACTGAAGTACACTTTAGGGAGAGGGTTTCGGGCGGACAGGTACCATGTCGACCTCATCAGGGACAAGTTGACCCGCTCGCTACCTGTACTTCTGCCAGAGGTCATCGACGAGCTGAATGCTGCGGTACCGACGTACATCCCAGTCAATGGAGATGGTGAGTGTCACGGCAAGGTCGCGTCGCTGTTTTATTGATATGTGCCACTCAGGGTGGGCCTCAGTGAAGGTGCTGAGGACGATGCGGAACATTGTCGCACGGGCAAGCAATCGCATATTTGTCGGTGTTCCTTTGTGTACGTTTTGAATGCATCTCCCTCGCGTTCATGGGCAATGATGTGAAAGCATATACCCTGCAGGTCGCAATATCTCCTTCGCGTTCATGGGCACTGATTTCAAGGCATATACCCTGCAGGTCGCAACCAGGAATACCTTGACATTGCAATCAGGTTTGTCGGCGATATCATCAGTGATAGGGATTTTGTGAATTTGTTCCCTCCATTCATGAAACCGTGAGTGTCATCCCTATTTGTTGCGAGTGTGCCACACATATCTCACTCATTCGCACAGGTTCGTAGCCTGCATGACCAGCAAAGTGCTGAGAAACATCACTCGGGCTGTAGTGCTTTTCAAGCCTACCCTCAACGAACGTCGAGCAAAGCTGGAGGAGCTTGGCGAAGAATATCCTGATCAACCGGTCAGCGTTATTGCAGAGGAGATATCTCTTCTAACATCACTCTCTGTCCGTACTCAGAAGGACTTCTTGCAGTGGATCCTACAGGTGGCCGTTCCCAAGAAGGAATCAGACGAATCTATTGTCAAGCGTGTTCTGCTCACCAACTTCGGAGCAATTGAGACGTCATCGAATGTACGTCCCTGTCAGTTTTTGTGGGCCCAGTGCTTCATAATTCGTTGCAGAGCATCACCAACGCGCTGTTCGATCTTGCGACTTCGCCAGAATATATTGTACCACTTAGGGAGGAGATTGATGCCGTTATTTCTGCCCAAGGTTGGACGAAGGCCTCTATGGGCAAGATGTGGAAGCTCGACAGTTTCTTGAAAGAGTCGCAGCGATTCCACGGCTTCGGACTAAGTGAGCAAACCCACACCATTCAGATGCATCTACTCGCTGTGCGGGTGGAGTTCAACTCGCTTACACTGAACGATCAGCCTCTCTGACACGGAAAGCCATGAGAGATGTGACCCTGAGCGATGGCACGATTATTCCGGCAGGCACTCACGTCACCGCAGCAACGTACGCAATCCACCGCGATGATGCGAACTACTCGTGCCCGGACGTGTTCGATCCTTTCCGGTTCGCCCGCATGCGGGAGGATGAGGGCGAAAGCACGAAGCACCAGTTCGTCAACACGTCCATGAGATTCCTTGCATTCGGCCACGGGAGACACGCTTGGTACGCTGCTTTTTGGCGCCACGCGAATCTGCATGCACTTGCCGACACTCATGTTGTCGTAGTCCTGGAAGGTTTTTCGCGGCGAGCCAGCTCAAGGCAATTTTTGCATACATCATCCTCAATTATGATATAAAGCTGGCCGGCGAGCGCCATCCACAGGACACCGTTGTCGGAGCAATCCTCCTTCCAGACCCACATGGGGAGATTATGTTCAGGAAGCGTAAAGTGGTTGAGTGATTGGCACTTGGTGAGCGGAACCGTTGCGACACATCTCCCATATCGGTTCATAGTACTACTTTGGCGGCCCTCGTTAGTCAGGAAAATTCGTATCGTGCGGTTTGGCGGCGCTCGTTAGTCAGGAAAATTCGAATCATGCGCAAGCCTTGGAACATCGACTTTGGCGGCCCTCGTTAGTCAGGAAAATTCGTATCGTGCGCAAGCCTTGGAACATCGACGTTACGCGTGCACAAGGACGTCCGCAGGCTGCTCAATCTGCAAATCTCTCACTTGAGATTCAACCTCATCATGTCGAATGTTAGGAAGAGGCTGATCAGACTGCACAATAGCAGTACTAGTTGTCCGAGTGAGCAAGGTTGAGTTAGATGTTGGGGGTGCGCGCCCTGTAGACCCAATTGAGTTCAACTTCAGGTGAACTATGATAGGGCGTTACAATATGGCATGTAGTGCAAGCATACCCATGAGTGCGTTCACTGGATATGTCATCGCATAGGGAACGCAGAATACCGGGTATAGTTGAGCCATGATGAATGAACTATGATGGGGCGTTACAATATGGCATGCAGTGCAAGCATTCCCATGAGTGTGTTCACTGGATATGCCATTGCATAGGGAACGCAGAATACGGGGTATAGTTGAGCCATGATGAATGCCTAGGTCACAATAGTAGTCGAACTAACGACCTTACAAGATCATCGTCGTGAATACCACAATAGTACTCGAACTAACGACCGTACAAGATCATCGTCGTGAATACTGTACCCATGCTAGAATGTCTCTATAGCCTTGAAGGAAGCCTGTATTAGCTAGTGGCACCCTCGGTTTCGCAGGGTCTAGTGCCGCTGGCATAAATACAGACATCTCATAGTACCCTCAGCATTTTGCACTATGTCATAAGACAACAAACGTATCCATTAATCGAACGATTGCACTGTCATAGAACTAACAATGTACCTTCGTACCATCTCATATGTAATCCTTTACGCGCCCAGAGTCAACTTGATGTCCTTGATTACACCAGCGAACCCTTCCCCTCCGATGTGTTGGGAGGGAGCAGCGAAGGACATGTTTCCCAATGCCATATAGTCGCCCCAGATATCCATAAGCGTGTACCAATACCGAGGATGCTGCTGTTCTCCGTCAATCACCGCATATGTATATTCGCGGGTGGCATGGATCGAGACCGTCGTGTACTTTTCCGTCGGGAAAGTGTACCCCAGCGCATACAACTGACCAGTAGCCTCGAACGTCAAATTGTTGACATGCAACTTCGAGTCCTTCCCAGTGAACAAGACACCTGCGCTCGGAGACTTTGTGTCTGGCATGACACTGAATGAGAGCGTATATGGAGGGCCCACAGAAGGGATGTGTGTGCTGAGCGAGCGATACGTTCCGGGGTACTCGTACACGACATTACCGAACTTCGGTTTGACAACCCGGTTGAGATTTTGCCCAGGAGCAGCAGCGTTCAACGTTGGATACACCGCGTCAAACTGGTCCCGGGTGAGCCCCGTCGCGCGTACGTCACTGCCAGCCCACGACTTCTCGCCAAACACAGCCATGCTCCGTGCAAGCTGGTAGTATATCTCGAGTGCTGTCGTTGCGTTGTTTCCCCAGTCGTTCCAGAGCGCGAAGATAGCGCCCCGGAGGTTGAGCGCAGTGACGCTTGTATTGTTCGTTGTGTCGGTAGGCGAGAATATATTTGGGGCCCAACCTCTCCCGTCTGGGGCCCCGGACCATAGAAGGTCTTGGCTAAGTTCCTGCGGGAACTGTCCGCCGTCAGATGTCTTCCCGTCAAGATAAAGGAAGCGCTGCTCAGAGTTGATCAACCGATACCCCTCCGACATGAGCTGCACCGGGATGTCGTCTCCTGGGAAATTCCAGTGCTGAATAGTGATGTTCGTCGAGACCGACATGGTCTGACTTGGCTCGTTTGTGCCCCATATACGGATCGACTTGCCGGATTTGGAGTGGATATAAGAGGACATCTCGTTCACGAAGGATATATAGTCGTTGGCAAGTGCAGAGTCGTATTCGTCCGCGCCAATGGAGACCTCGGGTGTAGAGAACCAAGAGAGAAACTCGTCCCAAATGGACTTGATGGTGGGGATAGTATCAGGATACGAGAGGTTTAGATGATCCGGGGTACCATCTTCCATGAGTTCAGGCTTCCATTGGTTGATCACGAGGGAGTGTCCTGGGGAGTCGATCTCCGGGATGACAGTGACACCGTGCTCTGCGCAAATCTTCTGCATACGGAGGAAATCCTGCTTCGGCCAGCTCTCGTTCTTTCTAGGTACGAGACCCTCGATGAGAGATCCATCGGGCGGCTGAAAGCGAAACGCGGCATAGAGATTTCTCCACCCCTCGTTCCCATCACCATATAGGAACTCTGGGTTCCACAGGTTGTCCGACGCGTGTAGGTGCATCTCATTGACTTTAAAGTATGACGCATATATGCAGAGATCACCTGTGACGCTGGACGTGAGCGTATTACACCGCGACGTTATGTTTGTACGCACCCAAGAACGAAGTGCCAAACCAATGCCTCCCCGCGTCCAGCATGAAGCCACGTACCTCCCATCCCGGAGAGTCGGACCCCGCTCCGGCAGGAAGTGCAACGAGCTTTGCGCCGCCGCTCAGTTTGAGCGCGGCCTGCTGCAGCAGCGTACGAGTTCCCCACCACACCCCAATCGGGGCGGATCCCTGGATGATATATAGGTTCGGGGTTACTTGGAAGTGGTATCCCTCGTCGGTAGGTATCCCGTTATACAATTCATAATGCACAGATGGATCGAGGGTCAGATAGATGGTGGAGTCATCAAATGTGGAAGCAGGGACGACAGACGACAGCGAGATGGGCGCTAGGCCTATGTAGGGAACTGTGGCCTTCAGGTCTGCCCGGAATATGTTCGCAAAGTCGAGCAGAGCCGGGTTGCCATAGTTGGCGTACTTCCTGTCTACGACAATCTGAACTGTTGGCAAGAGCTTGAATGTACCAACGGAAAACTCGAAAGACGCAATCGACGGAATTTGCGGCTCGAGGACGCTACCCCAGACGCCCACGGGGAAAGTCCAGGAAAGACATGAAACTATCCTCAACATTGTGCTAGGCATGGTGTGTGTAGAGGTCTGGTCGCGCTCGCCGTAACGTACCGTATCTATGGTAGCCGATGAGCGGACTAATCTCAGAGAGGGCGGCAGTTGCACTGACCTTTTAGACGAATGGATGATTTGGGTCAAACCAACCAGACACATTGGCGAGCTTATAACCGATAGCCTCGCAGTCATTCTGCAAAACTTCACCTGAGATTGTAGCCGCGTGATGACCAGTGAAGCTGATTGCAAGGAGGGGCATGTGACATCCCACGTTCTGACCGATAAGACTCCTTGTAAGCGGCCTCAGGGGATAACGAACACGACAGAGATTGCAAAGAACAGCCTGTACTGACGCCAGATGAGATGCTTTCCGGCGTGGAAGTTGGAGTCTGCGACATGCATACACGTTGCATACGTAGCCATACAAGGGCGAACCCACATGCGATATTGAACATACATCGGTAGATGATGGTGGGTCAAACGGTCTACTCCTCGTCCTCGTCGTCGCCACCCTCCTCCTTCTTGGCAGCAGCAAGCTGGCGCTTGCGCTTGACGCGGCCAGGACGGCCTCCACCGTATGGCGAGGTTAGGGCGAAGTCGATGTGCTTTTGGGAGTCGAGACGAACAACGAAGGAAGGCACGTTGACAATCTGCTTGCCGACGCTGCGGAGAATCCGTATGGTGTGAACGTGCAAGGTAATCAGCTTTGAACCGGACGTACCGAATGTGTCTCTGCCTGATGAGAACACGAGCATGATGGATAGACTTCGCTAAGCCGCTCTTGAAGACTTGGGTCTGGAGACGACGCTCCAAGAAGTCCTCGATCTTCAAGGACAACACGTAATCGAGACGCATGCGAGACTCGTCGAGCACACCGATGCGGACGAGACGGCGAATGAGGGCGTTACCCTCGAAAAGACGCTTGGGGTCCTTGTCATCGAGCTTGAGGAGCTCACGAGCCGCACGACGAATTTTGGAAAGAATAAGACCGATGCGCCAGATCTCGCGCTTGTTGCGGAGGCCGTACTCGCCGGCAAGCTAGGCGCGATGTACGTTTGCATACAAGCTTCACACGAGTGCACAGATATGCGCGAGCAACACGCACCTTCAGCTCGGCATCAAGACGAGCGGACTCGAACGGACGACGTGGAACCTTATAACTGTACAGTTATCGTTGGAACGATAATGGGGCACGGCTACGATCAGCACGGTGCATCCCTCCACTAAGTGGATTTTGAAGAGTTGAAAAGCTCACGTCTTGCTGTGATTCCTTGGGGCCCTATATGCCAGAGGTCAGCACGATGCCACCCAACTTCATCATGACCGTGTACATTACCTAGGCATTTTTCTTGAGGATGGCGGAAACGACGGAGGAACCTAGTGCTTGCCTGCGGGTGTTCGGGTATGGCACAAACGCCGCCAAACACTGAGTTCGAGCGAAGCCACAACTGTACAGTCTGACGCCAGCCACTCGGCAACTACCGGTCACACTCAGGTTTCTCCTATCGCATTGTATCGACCACCAGCAAGGCTAACGACGTTAGTATCCATTAGCTCGCTGTGATTGACGTTCTGGAGCTCATATCTGTGCAGGATTCAACAAAATGCCTCACTCCTTCGGTTACCGCGCGCGTACGCGCGACATGTTCAAGCGGGGGTTTAAGGGTGCGGACTTCAGTAATATGCTTGGTCCCGTCATGGCTGAAGGTTCGATATAACAGAGCATGGCCCAATTAAACTGTCCACATACCTCACCATGTATCGTATTGGGGACATTGTCGACATCAAGGCGAATGCCGCCCAGCAAAAGGGCATGCCCCACAAATACTACCATGGGTCTGTGTGGAACCTTTGCTTGCCTGTGACTTGCCACTGACGAAGCATTGCATCACTAGCCGTACTGGTATAATCTACAATGTTACACCTAGCGCAGTCGGTATCATCATCAACAAGGTCGTCGGCAACCGCTACATTGAGAAGCGGGTGAATATCCGCGTTGAGCATATCAGGCACTCGAAGTGCAGGCAGGAATTCCTTGACCGTGTGAAGCGGAACCACGACGCGCATGCTGCGGCGAAGGAGAAGGGCGGTGAGTTCCCTCATCTTCCAACTGTCCCCCGACCCGTCTTTAACATCGTCACTCGTCGATCAGAGCGAGTGAACCTCAAGCGTAAACCTGTTCTTCCTCGCGGTGCATACACTATCTCGACAAAGGATAACGCACCGCAGACGATGACACCCGTACCTTACGAGACTACAATTTGAACCCTCCATACGCCTACTCACCCCAGTTGTCACGAGGTTTATGCTTGTTGTCGTCTTTCATGTTCTATGTATGCTCATGCATCAATACGCATAACATGGTAACATCTGTAACCTACCTGTGAGAGCACGTCTAGTCGGCATCAAGCCGACCTCGTAGTCCCTAGTGCTTCTCCGGACAGCGTTCTTGTGCAATGTGTACTTACTACCAGCTGCAGCACGTCAAGGACATATGTATAGACGCCTGTCCAGGGTCACACGCGCCACGGCTTGTTCTCTGACTTACACCATGTCCTTTCATCGTCAACTCTCCTACTCAAGGGAACGGTCGGATTCGCCTCGTCGTAACCGCTCTCGTTCTCGTTCTCGTTCTCCAGAGCGAAGAACATCACTGCCTGAGGGAGTGTCCGCAATATCTGAGTCTGAATACTTCCTCAAGAGTGACGAGTTTAGAGTGTGGCTTAAAGAAGAGAAGGGCAAGGTGCGGTTGCCTGCCATACATCTCAGCTCGTCTCACTGATGCAAACTACATGTTGCTCAGTACTTCGATGAGTTGTCCAGCGATAGAGCGAGAAAGTGAGCACATAGGGTCAGGTCCGTACCGATTACTCAACCATAAGGCAGGTACTTCCGCAAGTTTGTGCAGGTACGGCTGAGCTTCCGAATCCTTGATACTGCGTTCTTATCTGTCTTTGCAGGCATGGAATAGGGGAAATGTCTCAAGTACGTGTGTACGTACATGTCGAATGAACACAATCCTGACGTCGCATCATAAATTACAGATTCTATCTATGCTGGTGTGGACAAAGCCCAAGCAGCCAGTAGCCAGACCGCATACAAGTGGTCCTTTGCGTCCAAGACTTCCCGTGCAGATAACGACGCACTTCGTGCTGCGCGCGAGGAGATAGAGAGCGCCACATACAACCGACCCATGCACTCTCAATCTGGCTCCAGCGCTGGCTCTTCTAGTGGACGCGTCCTTGGGCCTGCATCCTTGGACCTGCCTTGCCGACTGCCTCTGACCGCATTCTCGCTAAAGAAGCCGCAGAGTCCTTGGGCCTGCCTTGCCGACTGTCTCTGACCGCATTCTCGCTAAAGAAGCCGCAGACGAGTCCAGGGTAGCAGAGCGTGACTATCAGCGGAAGCGCGGCAAGAAGGAAGCGAAGGAAAGGCTAGATGACATAGTTGGCCCCAAGGAAGTCGGGCGTGCGGGGATGTTAGAGAAAAAGAAGGCGCAGCGGGAGTCAGACCGCGCGTTCCGAGAGAAGGGGGACGATGGGTTCGACGTGGACGATTCCACTTTGATGGGCGGTGGGGACAGCTTTCAGGCCCAGTGAGTTCGGTTCTCCCTGCAGATTTCGGACTCGGACAGCGGCTTATACACGGGAAGGATTGCGCGTCGAGATGCGGCAAAGCGGCGTTTCGATGAGAAGCGAGAGGAGAAAGCGTATGCTGTGCGTGAACGTGCTGACGCCATGCGGGCAAAGGAGAAAGCCACTATGGATATGTTCATGCAGATGGCGAAGGAGAAGTTTGGCTGAGGTGAGAATCTAAACCTTGTCCGCTCTACATGGGTATACGCCGACTCCGATACCATTTACAAGGTTCTACTACCTACATGCATCGATATGTCCTTCCATGTATCTCGTAACCCCTGCTATAATAGGTCGGTGCCCTGCAGTCTCCCCGCCTCATTTTGTGACAGGTCTTACTCAGCTGGCCGAACAATACGTTGGGTTGACCCATCATCCTAGCGAACGAATGTATCCAAGGCAGTAGGTACGCCGTTGCCAACCCCTTCAACCATAATGGATCGGAGTAAGGTGGCTTTCCGCTCCCAGTCCTGCCGATCATCTACAAGCAGTATTCAGCATTTGAGGACGACTCCTGAGTCCTCCATTGTGCTCCTTTTGGAATGCTGTGCGTGCGCGGATGTATTCGATACGAGAGACCATACGTTGTTTGAGTGATCTGAGTATCGCCCAAGCTCCAACATTAGGTGTGCAGTCAACGCAACTAGCCCCTCTTCTATGTTTGGTCTCTCGCATATGTAGTACAGAGTTGTTGACAAGGTCCTACACTGATACTAACAACCTGTTCGCATGCCTGCAACCGTATACATTATTGTCTTATTTGACTGATACCTATAGTACACCTAGTGTCCTAATTTCAGAGAATAGATACGGACTCCGTCCTTCCTTCAGACCCTATATGATGTATGATGCCGCCACTCAGTCGTTCACATCCACGCTCTGTCTTCAGGGTCGAGGTACTCGGGCTTGAAAACATGCGTCAACCAGTACTTCTTGAGTAGATTCGGTATCTGATTGGACTGAGCACTCACCTCAATGCCAGAAGTCCCCTTATCAGTGCGGCCAGTAGAGAAGAACCGAATGCGTGATCTTGTAGTCTGCGACTCACTGCGACTGGGGGTGACCCATGCGCTATTATCAGCTTCGAGTAGCTGCGTCTAAGGGACACACGTAAGACGAGACGCAATAGGGTAGGGAACAGGAAGGCTCGCCTCTGGCAACGTCACTAGAACGCGCTGCGGAGCGAGAGCATGCTTTTGTTTCTTGCCGCGGGAGGATGCAGAATATTTGCCATTGGCCCAAGCAGAGTTCTCTGCTTCTAGCATGTAGTCCTCAGTTTCCTTCCCATTTGCGTTAGTGGGGAAATGGAGCGAAGACGTGGGGCAGACACACCAAGTCGAGTTCGTCATCCTTCTTGATCTGCACGTCTTCAATGGCGAAATCGACCTTAGGTAGGTGTGGGGTCGGTCGGAAAATACAGATAGTGCTGTCTAGTGAGCTCACCAGAGTGCTGCACTCCGACTGGGGGATAGACGGGATGATTGCGGAGGGGTACTGGCCGTGGCGCTTCTGTGCAATACAATCCCCAACGTGAGCCGTCAGTCATTGTCGACACGAAATGAGCGGGGTCCCCGCAGTGGCGGTGTGGATTGTCAAGCGATAGGCAAAGAGAGTATTCACCGGCTTCAAGGCAGCCCCAAACGCCGACACTCTGCTCCTCAACGACGGCCGAAGTTGGTCCTTGTCAATGGTCGAAGCCTCGTTGACAAACATCTACAGCACAGCATATGAGTACAGGCCGACGTCGCTGACGGCGTAGAGGAGCGCACAATGTATGCGACCGTCGCACTTCGGATAATACGAAGGTAGAGGTTCGGCTCAATGGGGGCCTAGTTGGGCAGTTGAAGAGCATCGCGCCCCCTGATATACTGACAGAAAACCCGAATTAAACGGTCCGGTGCCTTGCATCTGCTCCGGGTCGGTCGAGTGCAGTCGGCGGATGATGCAGAGTAGCGGCGTGTTGAGACATACGACCGTGATGTTCAGACGGCGGAAACCTGGTGGCCCGCATGCCACAGAAGCAAAGAATGGCTGGGAAAGGCATATCGGCTCACAACGTCCGGACTCTCACCGGCGACGTGGATTTGGATAGGCCAGAAATATAACAGGGAGAATATCGTGGAGATCTCGCTGTTAGCCCTCGGAATGGCATTCGTGAGGGTTATCCCTTGCGAGCTTTATCCTCCTCCGTGGGTCTGGGACGGAGAAACTGGCGACAGAACATTCAGTCACGATGAAAGGCGCGATAGAGTCGCAGTACCCCATGACTGGGCCCATTCAATCAAGCTTACCACTCAGTCACCAGCGACTTAGGCTGCCCCAGGTCTATGGCTGGGACTGATGCCGGCGGCTCCCCAAGAAACACTGGGTTTAAACGCGAGCTGTCATACCCGCATGACGACATGGCAGCGTTGACTGTGGGTATAAAAGCCTTGTTCAGGATTGCCTCGTCATGCAAGACCATCTGCCGCACCTTTCCACACATGTGGGACAGTGCGGATGATGCTCGCTGGTGACCACACTCTCGAACACAGACGCATCGACGAAGTCCCCGTGGGCGGGAGTTCGTCGAGGCGCGTGAGGAACGAGGGTCGTCCGTCAGAGCGCACCCTCGCCGAACGACATTGAGATGCGGTACGGTCACCGACGCGTTCGGGACAGCTGCAATGCAGCGCAGCTCGCTGGGGCCTCCACCCTCGAACGCTATCAGGTGTCAGAATTGCGACCTTGGGCAGCGTAAACCAGAAATAATTCTCAACGGGATCTACGAGCATAGTCTTGTTGAATAACTATCTTGGCGGAAGGCAAGCGGAAGGTCAGCACTGTATGGCCGCAGCGGCAACGGGTATACGATGGAGAAAACACGCGGCGCGGCAGAGTCGAGACTGACAACAGAAGCTTGCCATTATACACTTCCTCGGAAACTCAGAGAAGTACCATGGAGCCTGTGGTCGGCGCGGGAATAGTCCGGATTGTCATGCTGCTCGGAGGCTCTAGAGGGCGGCGAAGGCATCACGCTCACGTTCTCATACGGTCGAGACGTTGACAGACATACGGGATCTTGCCTTGACAGTGGATCCATGACGTGGAAAGCCGACGTTCTATCTCAATAAGAATTGATGCACATGAGCGCACATTGTCAGGCACCGCTCACTGAGCTTGTCGTCCGAGAGCGCCGAGGCGAAAAGCGAGGAAGCTACCTGTGACATCGCAAAACAAGAACTTTCAAAGAGTTATTGGTCATGGAGCTATTGTGAGCATGAGCATCACGCACCAGTTACAATACAACATACAAGCAAACGATCACCGTTTCACAAGATCCAGGTAATCCCTTAGCTCTGATCCATTGCATCTTCACTAGCAGGCTTAGGCTTCTCGAAGGGCCGACCCCCAATTGCGAAATCCACACCCTCCTCTGAAACGAGCTCCTTTTCCAGCTCTTTTATCCATTGCACGCTCCGCTTCTCGTCGAAGAAGTAGAGATATGCCCGTCGGACGTCTACGTCCTCGATAGCTTCTGCCTTGCGTTTTCGCGCAAGCATTTGTGCACACGAGATCAAGTTCAGCACATATCGGAGTGTTGTGTCTGAGGCAAGCCCTGTGAGAATCTCCAATGCTTTCTCAGTAAGGGAGACGTCTTCCTCTTCGCACCTGGAGTCATCGAAGAAGCTGAGTTATATGGGTGGGCGTCGAATATAGTGTACCACGCACCGGATTTTGATAATTTGCACGATGTCATCGCGCGTATATGGCTGCGTGCTCACAATCAGCACACGGTCGAGGAGATCGGAGGGCAGCCCGTGAGGACTGTGCATGTTAGTCCCACGTATCCGGGCTACCCCTCGGTTCGATGCCATGATTACAAGGGGTGCGAGTTCGTTCTCGAGCGCCCTATTCAAGAATGAGAAACACTCGATGTCGAGCATGTGGACCTCGTCAATAAACAATACCTAGCAGAAGATGAATCAACGGATATTATCAACGAGTCATTTTCGCTCCACTCACTCCTGGGATAATTTCCGCCTTGCCCTCTTCTCGCCATTCCGCCACTTTTGCGTTGATTTGGTTGCGGAGCTCAGGTTTAATCTCACCAGTGTCACCTGCAAAGAGTGCGAGGAAGCCTTGTGTCCGGCTATTGATGACATCGATTTCGTGGAGTGACACCGTGTGCACGACCTCCTTGCGCTTCTGAATTTCACCTTCGGGACACTGTACGAACTTCGTCTGTGGGAGTGGTGCATGTCAGCACGATGCTACATAGTCAGAGCACAAATCCCATACATCAGCACCCATGGCGTCGTAATCTCTTGACCGCGCGAACGACCGGCCAAGCTTAGTGACCTTCCCAGACGTCTTGTCTATAGCAATGACATCGCCTGCGGTGACCTTCTCTTTCGACAGTGCGTCAATCATCTTGTTCCCTAAGTCATAGATCGTCTCCATGTCCGTCGTCTTGATGGTTAGCTTGCCCGTCTTGGTTGCCTATACACACTTTCTGGCTGTCACATTCTCCTTCGACAAGTGTAGTGGACGTACACCAGTCAAGCTCCGGTCAATCTGAATCTCGACCACCTCTCCCTCAATGATCTCCGTCTCCTCCTTGATTCGAACTCCAATACTTCGTCTGAAGGCTTGCGTCAATGCCTCCGTTTTGGACATGGACAGCGAGAAGACCTCGCTCGCAGCGATCATGGTAAAGGGAACGTCGGAGCCAAGCGTTTGCGCCATGCCTGCAACTCGACCATCGATAACGACAACCGGCGCGGAGCGTATAATCACATACCTAGGGCAATGGCAGTTTTACCCGTCGAAGGCGGACCCGCAAAGAGCATGGCGCGTCCCGCTATACGCCCTTCCTGAACCATCTTGAGGATCATGCCCGCCGCCTTCCGCGCCTTTGCCTGTCCTACCATTCCTTGCGAGTTGTCTCGAGGTTCTAACCGGTCATCGAGCCCTAGACCGCGGATGTGCGAATGTGCACCTATCCAAATATTCTCTCAGGACATCATTCCAAGGTCATAAGAGTGGCTGAGATGGACCTATCCGTTCCATTTTTGTAATGTCCCGCAGCTCAGCGGTGCCTGTAGAAATTTGTGCAGCCTGCAACAGAGATAGAACATTGCTATGAGCAACAAGGTGGCGATTTTACTGAATGCGCGACGCGTACCATGGTGAACGTTGAGAGAGGATGATGAAAGGCGCGCGTTGTTTGGGAGCGCCAAACAACGCCTCTCTTTGCACTGTGACCCCGGCAGCGTGAACTGTTCTGTACATCTCGCTGACCAGCCTCCGACACCGGCTGCAGCGACGAGCAGCTCCTGATGTTTTCATCGGCACGATGTCTTATGCGCACTTGCTTTTCCGCCCTTAACGTCGGCACATTGTCTTCGTCGGCATCGTCCTCTGCTTTCGCTTCCTCGTCATCCGCTACGCTTCCTCATGTCCTGGCTGGGGCGCGTCGATACGCCACGGAGTCCACCACAGTACAACATTCGCCATCAGAGGTCAACGCCGCGCTTGCGCGTACTTCCGTTCTCTACAAAAAGTACAAGCCCATAACTCCTGGTATCCGACACCTCAAACGCCCCCTCGCTCCCCACCTTTACCAGGGCCGGCCCCTCCGCGAGCTAACAATTCCTCTGCGCAGACGCGGAGGACGCAACCACCACGGGCATATTACCGTCCGGTTCCGCGGTGGAGGCCACAAACAGCGTATACGTATCATCGACTTCATGCGCACCGAGCCGGGACCATGTGACGTCGTACGTATCGAGTATGACCCCGGTCGTTCGGCGCACATTGCGCTCATCAAGAACCGCAACGCAAAGTTGTGCGGGGGCAAGGTGTGGAGTTATATCCTTGCTCCGGATAACCTCCGCGCCGGAGACGTCGTCGAGAGCTTCCGTCAAGGTATCCCCGACGGTCTCGTGCCCGGATTCGTGGACTCGAAAGACGTGAGGGGGAAGGCTTTGGAAAAGAACGCAGATGGATCATCGGGCGCGGAGCAGTCGCAAACGGCTTCCACCGCGTCACTTGCGCTAGGTGTCCTCCGTGCCATTACCATCAAGCCCGGAAATGTCGTTCCCATCCGTCTCATCCCACCTGGAACGATCATCCACAACGTCTCGCTGAACCCGCAAGGTCGCGCAGTGCTCGTGCGCTCGGCGGGTACCTTTGGCCAGCTTGTCGCACATGAAGATTCGGGACGGTATTCGCAAGTGCGGCTGCAGAGCGGTGAGGTGCGCAAGGTCCTTCAGGACTGTGTTGCGACAGTCGGCAAGGTGAGCAATCCGCTCTGGAAAAATCGCAATCTGGGCAAGGCCGGTCGGAATCGCTGGCTTGGACGTAAGCCGCGTGTTCGTGGTATGGCGATGAATAGGTGCGTTGTTCGTGAGTGTATACTCTCGTTGATTGTTGCTCATTATTGTCTATAGGTGCGATCACCCTCACGGAGGAGGTCGTGGCAAATCCAAGGGTAATAAGCAGCCGCGTTCCGTATGGGGCTGGCTCGCCAAGGGCGTGCGTACACGTAAGCCTGGACCGAAAGGCCCGAAGAACAGCAACAAGATGGTCATACGCGAGCGCCCTCGGGGCAAGGAGAAGCGGGGCTTGTGAATTTAGAGGCAGCGGTTACACTCTGGTGGGCACACGCTAGATCATACAGCTCTCATACATAATACACCGCTATAGTATCCACTTCTCTTCATGGTCTTCGTGTCACTGATAGGTGCATGTGTCTATGACCCTGCTCCACTGGAGTCGGCATTCGCGTCAGATACCGAGTCAATGAGCTTACCAGTAAGGTAACCTGTCTCATTGTTCTTCGTCATCCTCTTCGTCGTCCTCCTCTTCGTCTTGCTTGTGTACCTTGGCGTCTTTGGTGTCCTCCCTCTTCCCTACAGCATCCCTCCACGCAGTCAGTCGCTCCCCTAGTGCACTTTTTATCTGCAACACCGCCTTCCTGAGCTCTTCGTAATATGCCTTTTGGCCGACAGTGTTCGAGTCAGGCAGAGACGCCTGCAGTCTTTGATTACTGTCGAATTCCGGTGTAGGAGTGTCCGGTGGCGGATACAGGTTGTACGCAACGGAGAGTGTAGGTGCCATCGCTGAGGTGACTCAGAGGCTGTTGTCAGGACTTCCGTTGGCCATGACCTTTGGCGAACGGGCCGGCAATTGCCGACGCAGAAAAAGATCTCGACGTCAAGACACACGTTCCTGCCAGTTTATCATGCTCGCCTTTGAGCGCTGCACTTGCTTGCATCTTGTCCCGGTTCCGCCATCTCCCCGTCAGCCATGCCGGTTTTTGTGCACTAGCAACCAAGGGTCTCTGCCTATACCCTTGGTTGCTCCTTCTCGCCCCTCCCAACCCTCCATAGACGATAGAAAATACCCTCCATAGACAACATATCTACAACGTTTAGACTTTCCACGTTCCATAGTCTTGAAGAGGTAATTTGCGCGGACAAAGGTCTACCTTACGTTTCAATCAAGTAGAAGCACAGAGCTCGCAATCTTCCACCATTTATAGACGATAGACATGGTAACAAGACACCTTGTCTCCCCAACATCCTCTCTTCCTCCCCTTGCTCGCCTATCCTCCTATTCTCGGACCCAGATTGCGAATGCAATCAATAACCTGCACTCAATCTACCGTCCACAAGCACTCACAGCTCTTCCACAACCGAAGGCACTTCCAAAACACCTCGTACACGACACCTCCGTCCCCGATTCCGGTTATGCCTCCGCTGAAGGCGAAGACGAGTCCGACGATGAACGCGAAGAAGAAGACCCTGTTGATATTGACGCCCTCCGATCGGACACCTTCGAGCGCGAGTTCGTGATCCGCTGGCTCACCGGGTTCACTGGCCGCTCCGACATGTGGGTCTACGCGCCGGAGTGCTCTGAGGAGGAAACGGACGCGCGCGCAGCCCTCGTGGATGCGGCGGCGACACTTTTAGGGTCGTTTGCCGGAGACGACGAGGAGGAGGCACTTACGCGCATCTTCACCTTCCCCACCCGTCCCGGGATATGCGCGAATAACTCGGAGCTCGTACACGTCGAGCTCAACGATGCACCCTTGCTTAGCGATGACCACACCTCTGTCGGTCTACAGAGCTGGGGCAGCTCCATACGCCTCGCCGAGCGTATGTGTTTGGACCCCTGCGCTTTTGGGCTCACCACTACGGAACAACGGGAACAGCACGCTCACGCCCTGCGTATCCTCGAACTCGGTGCCGGGACTGGGTTGCTGAGTATCGCGGCGGCGAAACTGCTGGGCAAGTCCGTCGAGGTCGTTGCGACGGACTATCACCCCTCTGTGCTCAATAATCTTCGCGAAAACGTTATGAGGAACTTCCCGCCTTCTGCTATCCCTATCGAGGTCCTTCCTCTCGACTGGCAGCATCCGAGGCACGCTGGACCCCTCGCGACACGGTTCGATATCATATTCGCGGCGGATGTCGTGTACCATCCGGACCACGCTCGATGGATCAAGACGTGTGTCGAGGGTCTTCTGGAGCGTGAGACGTCGGAAGGGGTGTTTTGGCTCATCGTTCCGCTCCGTACAACAGGCAGGCATGAGGGTATGAGCGATACTGTGGAGGCCGTGTTTCCGTTCGCCTCGGAGGTGGCGGAGAAGCACCGCCGAGTGCTTGCGATCCAGCGCATGGAGGAGCTCCGCAAGCAGGATGGCGTCGGACGAGCGGACGAAGGCGGGTACAAGCTCTATCGCATCGGTTGGATATGACGCTCTTCTTAATCTTCTTTGGGCACACTACATGTTATATCGAGGGTAGTCGCGTTGTGTAGCCTGTCAGCTATGCCAGTGTGGTATTATACATGGTCCTATACAATGCTATGTTATCATCAAGACGCCATTCAATCATCCCATACGTAGACGGTGTACGTCCTTTTCTATAACCCCCATGATCTCATCGTATGCAACACCAGGACATATCCTATCGCTTAGCCGCGTTGACTGAGGTTCACGCCCTTTTCTCGAACCCCCATGAACTCATCATTTGCAACACCAGGACATATCTTATCTTAGCCGCGTTGACTGAGGTTGTACAAGATGTACGCAGCGTCCATCATGTCCTCGTCTTGCACACTTTTCGTGACCTTGACATCTATCGCAACCGCGTGTTCCTGCGACATATCCATATCCAGCTGGTTCTTTGCCTGCTGTTCATCAATGACGGAGAGCTCGCCGAACCCGAAACTGCTGGAGGGTGTGACAGGTGCCTCGGACAGGACGCCTTCCGTGTCGGTATCCCCATGCATGTCCCAGTCCGCGACAGGGACCTCATCCTCATCGTCTCCCTCCGCTGTTCCTTGCGCTTCCCGGACTACTACCCGTGGGCTGCGAGTCTCATCAGCCGTTCTGTGCATCGCATCGGTACCATGTCTATGTTTGTGTTCTTGACCGCGACTCTTCCTCCACTCCTTGTCCTTGCGCAGCTTCCTCTCTCGTTCACGGTCGCCACGGGCCCTCGACTTCTCCTGCGTCTGGTCCCGGACGCCCACCATCTCCCGCGCACAGGCGTATTCGAGCGTAAGGCGCCGACTGCCGTAACGGACGAAGTCCCGCTCAGGGCGCGGGATGGGGTCAGGCGCGACAGGCGACGACGGCATGTTCTCCCACAGTGCGCGCGCTTGCCCGTCGGCCTCCTCCGCGCCCACAGCGAGCGACACGGACAACGGGTGGGGTTCGGGCGTCTGGGGCCGCGCTGGGGATGACGAGGACAATGCCGACGCCGATGAGAGCGAGGGCGAGGGTGAGGGCGTCGCGAGGCACTGTGGGGGCGTGCGCGGTAAGAGCGCCGGGCGTTCGGCGCGCGCCGCAATGTCGTCGAGCGAGAACTGGCGCGAGGGCTTGTGGCGGACCTGTCTACTCGTGGCGGTCTTCGGGATCACGTCGTGATCGCGGTCGCGTTTGCGGCTCGTAGATGCGGACATGGCGAACATGGCGGGGCTCGAGGAATTGCCAGAGAAGCTGCGTGTCCTTGCGCGGACGGTGTGAATGGTGTTTCCGGATGCGTCGGAGAAGGGAGATGTCGGTGGGAGTGAAGTTGTGGGTGAGGGCGAGCAAGAGGGTTCGGGAGGCCGGCGATGCATACGACGGTCCGCCTGACGTTTGTTTTGAAACCAAACTGTGACCGAACGTACGTCGCTGTAGACGGAACGAATGTCAGTAAGATGTAGAAAATAGCGGATAATGCATATATGTGGAGATGGGTGAGCGCTGATTGCAAAGAACAACGGGAGGGTGCACGAGGCGCGGCGGAGAGATGGTTGAGGAGCCGGGTCGAGGAGAGATACCCACATGTCTGCTTCCTTCGCGACCCCCTCACGTTGCTCACGCGTCGGATGAGAAACCTTGCGATAGAGATGCTCCAGCATAATGAGCTGCACGCTCGTGAACCGCTTGCGCGTGCGTTTGACGGCGCCGTCACCAGAGATGTCGGCGGACGTAGAGCTGTTCGCGTTGCCTCCCGGTATGGAGTCGTCGGAGCCCACGCTGGACATAGACGATGTCCGCGAGAGAAAGTGGGGACCGAGCGAGAGCATATTAAGGAAGACGGGACAAAGGAATGCTTCGCGGACAAGAGAACGAAAGGCGAACAGGCCTTTGACGCGTCGGTTATTTATCGTTGGGCAGTTCATCAACGCCGGATCCTTGTACACAACGCGTCCGCGTCCATCACGTGAGCGTGTTGGCCCTGCATGCACGTGATTGGGCTGAGTCTGTTGACCGACATGATATATTCCCGGTTCTCTACATACATATGTATATGAGCTCACATACTGAAGCTTCAGTATCAAGTACTTTCTTCGAGTTCGATCCGCTTTCTGCGCACACTATTTAGTCGTGGGAAGCCTTGGGAAGCCCCACGCAGACCTACTTATGGCGACGTAGTCACTGTCAACGCCGCTCACTTCCTGACAACAATTCTACAGCATTACTTAGCATTCGATGCTAGCTGAACAGGATGTGGGATAGATTCGCGGCCCCCGCCCCCGAACAAGTTTGCTACCTTGATCAGTGCTCGGCGAGCGCTCACCGTCGATCACTCAAACGTGTAGAAGAACACTTTGCTATAGTACAACTTGAATCTCAGAAATGCTCCATGGAGGATCTTGTTGACGCATGCTCAATGCGATGTGCCGTTGTAGGGCCCCTTCTTCTTAAGGGCCTCCTCGTCCTCCTGCTGTAGTTCTGCGTCTATTTGTGCTCCGCGAGATGGCTCATGGCCCTGTCTCCTTGCGGGCTCAAGAGGGTCAGTTACAGTCTTGGCGCGTTCCGCCCTCTCATCTTGCCGTTCTCGAACGGCCTCCTGCTTCGCGCGAACGTGAAGATTGCGGTTGTCCCTTGATAAGGAGGTGTCAATGAATGAAAGTGGGTGTGTGCAGGTGAACGAGAACAGCGTACTTGGGGTCATGAATATCGTGGGCGTTATTCTGACCCTCGGCAAGCTCAGCCTTCTGGCGTTGCACTTCGGCCTTTTGATCGGCAGCGGACATTCTGAGAGGAATACCAATTATGAGCGTCATTATACCCGACAACTGAAAGCAGACAATATACCTTTGGTCACCGTCTTCGTATATCTGACGGTTGCCGACGTTGGACATCATAGAACCAGACATTATGTAGAGTGTATGCAGAGACAAAGGGGGGAGAAGGGTGGTTGGAACCAAAGAGAAGGTGGTCGTCTGTTGTTTATATAGCATTCCTCGGATGGTGCACTCACGTCAGTAACAGGAAGTTGGGGCGTAGTGACGTCAGTGCGTGGACGAAGTCAATAGCCTGAGATCTCTGTCAGGTTAGGGTTGTACTATGATCTCGCTTGAACATAGAAACGTTCGCCGTTTCTCGAGAATTTGAGATACATGTCACGAAATGTCGGAACCGCTTGCAGGGAAACTCTATAATATATGATAGATGTATATGAGCCCCAAGCGCCCCAAGAGCACATAACGTGAAGAAGGTCACCAAGAAGTTAATGTGCAACTTCAGGATCAGCGTCTATCACTTGGAAGTGGTGGCCATTATCCATACGTACTGAATGGTCGCACAAGAGTCAAGATATCAACTTCAGAAGACCAGAGAGTGAAGTTAGTGATCGCTGATTCGTTTGAGCCCATGCCTTGACAAGAGACAATAACTAGGTACCGGTTTGGAGAACGTACAATGGGCAAGATGGCGGTGGAGGTGTAGCGAACATCTGGAGCACAACAGCAGTACCAGTGTGGCGAGATCTATCTTGAGTGCGTAGGGTATCTGAATATCTGCAGACGAGAAGTTGGTACAACTTCCGAATCACCAGCTCAGAACATTGAGAACTAACAAGGCCAGATGAGGAGGTCGACGCTCGTGGGCCCAACTGTAGCAAGGATTGTCTGTGTAGGCTTGTAATGTCCACCAAGGACATCGACGCAGGTTCAGCTCAATGGTGTCTAGATGTTTACGGCGTTGATAGCACTGCGTGCCTGAGACGACCCAGGAAGGGTAAAGGTAGGAGGATGAGTGCGATCCAGGTCGAGCACCTAGCGCTGCGAGTGTTGAATCTTCCCATAAGCGCTCGCCGTAGTGGCGACAATCTTGGCTTCAGGAGCTCTCTGTGGGAGGATACACCCTTGCATGCACCTCAAGACTACATCGTAGGCATGAGCCATGGTCAGAAAGTCATCCGTTTGATTGAGGACGCGATAGAACGGCATAAAACCGCAAAAAAAGCATGGGAGGGCAATCTTCCAGTCTGGCGGGCGCGGAAGATGGCCCAAGCGCAAACGTTCTGGTGCTTTGTTGACTCGGAAGTTTCAACCGTGGGAAACACGCCATCGGACCTTCAACAACAGTCGCAGAGTCAGGACGACACCCCACCGCCCTTCATCGTCCTCAACCACCACCGCCGCGACCTGCGCCCCTCAAGAAGCTCGCCTTCGCTCATCGTATTTCTACTCACATCCTCTCAATAATCACATCACTGCACTACTATGGCCCGTACCAAGGTCAGTCAATACTTTATCGTAGATATCATCTCGTCCATGTTGTCGCTGACGACACCCTCGACAGCAAACCGCTCGCAAGTCCACTGGAGGTGGGTATCGGTTTCGGTCTCCTGGACCTTTGTAGCGTAGAATATCATACAATACTGAATTGACATCGTCTTCCAGGCAAGGCCCCCCGTAAGCAGCTCGCCACCAAAGCTGCAAGGAAGACGGCGACGGCGGTAGGTCCCTCCTATCTTTCGCTCTGAAGAGGAGAGCTGATGATGTGGGTTGCGGGTTTCCATGCGCTTCCGAACTGTCCCTGTGCCACTTTGTTGTTGTTTGTTTTGTCATCCGATGCCAGGCCGCCACCGGAGGTGTCAAGAAGCCGCATCGCTTCCGGCCCGGAACTGTTGCTCTCCGTGAAATTCGGCGTTACCAGAAGTCCACTGAGCTCCTCATCAGGAAGCTCCCCTTCCAGCGTCTCGTTCGTGAGATCGCTCAGGACTTCAAGGTTTGTTCTTCGCCGCCGTCGTGGTTGAACTGGGCTGATCATTGTCGTCGTGGTGCAGACCGATCTTCGCTTCCAGTCGTCTGCTGTCATGGCTCTCCAGGAGGCTGCTGAGGCTTACCTCGTCTCCCTCTTCGAAGACACTAACCTGGCTGCCATCCACGCTAAGCGTGTGACCATCCAACCCAAGGATCTCGTATGTACCCCTGCTGTCGTCGTCACTCGATATACTAACCCCTACCCTCTAGGCTCTCGCTCGTCGTCTCCGTGGCGAGAGGTCCTAAGCACATGGCTCGCGAACGTACATTCCGGTCTGGCCCTCGCTATAGTACACCTGTATCCGTCTCTCGAATTTCGCTCGTCTTGTGAGGTCTCTTGTAGACCCTGTATAGTAATGCCTCTCTATGCCGTCCGAATTATGTATGGGTGGTTGGTAGATGATATATTATGATTATGCCCGCAACATATATGCGTACGTCTAACAAGACACATCCCACTGTTATAAAGTATACGAATCAAGGTACAAGGACGCAACGGAACCGTGCGAACTGTATATGCTTGTACGCCTCGGGTGTACTGTCAAGGGGGAAGGTCTCTACCATGCATCGGATTTTGTACGCCTTGACGAACGCTGTGCAATCCTCGATCTCCTTAGCTGTGCCGTTTGGCAGGCCACGGATCGAGAAGCGCTGCCTGATGAGTGATACTGAGGGCGTGTGTCAGTCAAAAGAGACAACCTCTCGACAGAGCGTCGACGTACGTGGCGAGATGCTGAACTGCCTATCGTCGACCGTGAGCAAGAGCAGGGTGCCGTCCACGGCCAGGCCAGGAATCAGTTTTTGAATGAGGTCGGGTGCGTTCGCGGTGCACATGATAACCTTCGCGCCACCGAGCTTGCGCAGCGCTTCTGTGTAGTCTACTTTAGAGCCATCGATGTATTCCTCTGCGCCTAGGCTGCGCGCGATGGCTTCCTTCTCGGGGCCTGATGAGAGGGCGATCGGCCGAAAACCCATCGCACGCGCGAATTGGAGGGTGAGGTGGCCGAGACCGCTGTTCATGCTTGTGAGACCAGTGAGCATATGGATGGGGAGAAGGACGAACGAACCCGATGCCTTGTACGGCCACATACTCTCCTGGAAGGATGTTGACTCTGCGGAGAGCATCTGCAGGGATTGAGTGAGAACACGAAAGGGATGCCGTGGATCGAGGGGCCCACTGAACACTGTAACTCCGGCGCACATGAGAGGTGCTGCTTCGGCAGGGTCCATATCCTTGGGTATGGAAGCGACAGCCTCGGACCGCACGGTGACGTACTCGGCGTAACCCCCGTCGGAGAGGACGCCTAGAGCAGCAGGCCGTTGTGATCAATACCGGACTCGGGAACTGATGGGTGTACGAGAACGTACCTATCAGCCCCCCCTCCACGCAAGTGATGAAGTCTCCAACACGGCATCTGTCACACCTATGGCAATGTCCACCGTGGCAGCCCACGCCGACCCGATCGCCGACGTTCCACTGCTTCTCGTTAAGCCCGATTGCAACAACGTCTCCAACGACTTCGTGTCCTGGAATGCGGGGAAGAGGGGCAGGAAGGACACCAGATGCGACCGTCTGGTCTCTGTTTTATGGTCAGGACTCGGTCGCAAGGGCCTAGACATGTCGACTCACGTAGCACATATCCCACATGCAAGGACTTTGATCACGATCTCACCCTCTGCAGGGTCTTTCCACTGCACAGTCATCTTCTTCAGGGGACCACCGCGTTCGTTGAAGGACCATGCGGAGTAGGTTGCAGGGTGAGTGATAGAACGCGCAGGCATCTTGCCACACACAGGTTGCGTTTCGACGCCCCTCTGCGGTGGGCTTTATGTCCTCCTTGATGTTGAGGCATCAGCGCAGTCGCATATCGCGAAAGTCGGTGACAGCGCATATCGCGTCGCTTGGGAGTATGGCAAATACCTTTGCGACTCATAAACGTACTTGGAGGATGTAGACAACTTGCAAGTGGCAATCCACGCTCGCCTGTCTGCGTATTGGTGTCCAGATGACAAGACTTAGACAATGGGACCCGCGGGTAGGAGTACTTCTACTCATGATAGCCGCTCAAACGATGTAGTTACCCGTCAACGCTATGGGAATGAGGAGCAGATACGCAAATTACCCCGCAAACAAGGCACATTGACCTCGCGTCTTCCATCACCATGTTCCTGTCAGAAATGCGCGCGAATGGCGTGCATATAATCTGCATTATGTCGTAAGTCGACTTCCCGAAACTGTAAGTGAAAACTAAGTACTCCTACCCACTGCCCGAGTTGATTGCGACGAAGCGAGTGTCCCGTGGTGACCTGGACGGCAAGCAAGATGGGCACGTACCGGTTGTCTGACTATACGCTTGTGGGGTGTCTTTTGAGGCCTTTTCTATTGCGAAAGTCGCGCCTTTCCACAAGAAACCTTCGTGAAGCAGACCGACCCGGGGCCGCGCAAACGACGGGACTGTTTAACCTCAAGGAAGCTATGAAGTCGTGTTTGTTGGCAAAGCGTAGTTAGTAGTGTGCACAACTGCTGATACGGTATGTTGGGAGAGAATGCTGCTCCGCGGCAGAAAACAACTCATGATGGGAAGACGGACTCGGATGTATACGATATGAGATCCAACACATAGATATTGAAGTTCACCTTATGCATAGTCACCTTCTTGAACGTCGACTGTCGGGCACTGAGACGGTCTCATCTGTAAGTGACTCGTGGTGAAAGTCCGAATATTGGCCATGAAGTTTGAGCGATAGAAAGGTTCGGGGGGAGCACAGTGCCCATACGTGGGCGGCATAGTTCAATGTAGACTGTCATGGTACTGCTTTACCATGTACTCCTTGTCTTCTAAACTTGCAAGTCCTCCTCAGAGCGCTTCAATCCGGTCGGACGGGTCACTCCCAGAGCATCAGGTGAGTTCCCAGTAAAGTCCTCCTCAGAGCGCTTCTTGAATCCGGTCGGACGGGTCACTCCCATAGCATCAGGTAAGTTCCCAGTAGCAGTGTTTCGAGATATACCTGCTCCCAGCTGAAGAACTGACAGAATAGGTTGTGACGATCTCCTGCCAGCAAAAGCAGAGTAGTGCACGTTCAGCTGAAAGGCTATCTAGTAGGTTCATGTCCCTTCTTGCCGTCTGAACGTATAATGACTGTCCTGTCCAGACTGTTCGGTTGAACACAACGTGCGGCTTGCTCATGCTTCTCAAGTTCTCAAACTTTCGAGGATCACTCGCTTTCAGGGATCTGGTGGGAATCACTTCAACTCCATGCCCCTTCTCTTCGGTGGCATTTCCGCAACGCCCTTCAAAGTTCACTGCAGTGAGATTCCACGTCACCTGACCTTCACACGTGTACCATCCGTGAGCGCGCGTGAGCACTCTGATACCTTGCCGTCTTTACCCGAATCTTCTCACTCCGTTTACTTCAGCATCTTCCAACGCCACGAAGACCACATCAACCGCGGGATCAGTGGCTAGTACGTCTCATCCGCCAGCCGCCCTCGTTGCGAAACCGGATCCTCGAGGAGCTCATTGATGGGATGCATACATCGCAATCGAGTCCGATGTCGGCCAGCGCTCAGCCTGTCAAGGGAACCGACACTTCCAGATGGGTCGCATCTCTACTAGTAGTACGACGCGAGTTTACTTACTGAGTACGCTTCTCGCGAGAGAGCATGAACATGCCTCTGAGCCGCCTCCTTGATACGTAAGTACCAGGATATGCGGTGTATTTGCTTTCAATAAGGCACCACTCGCGCGCTGACGCTCCTATGGCGGGCAAGTCTGGGAGACTCCTCAGGGATGTTCTCGTGTGGAGCGACCCTAGTACGATACTATTTCGTAGTGTACGAATATATAAGGACGCTAACAGCTGATCATCCATACTAGTGTGCCGTTCTCAGCTCAACTCTACACTTCGGAAGGGGCCTTGAATGGTTGCCCAGCTCGCTCATCCTTTCCCAGGACTGCTGTCGTGGCGGTTCTGGGTTGACGTGATCCCGCTGGCCGCCAGCATCTATTGCATCCACTTCGTCCGATGCATCCGTGATGGTGGGATAGCGCAGCGCCAAGTCATCTCAGCTGCTCCGAGCAAGTGATTGTAGCTGGCTATCGAGTAATATTCTATCATCATAATCGCATACGTAATACTCACGACTATACTCGGACTTCATGTAGGTTCACCAGGAAAGCCAAAAGTGGGAAGAAGTCCATACGGTCTCAGGTGAGATGAAGTATAGTAAGCGCTGGTGACCTTGGAATCTGCGCGTGCCTGCCTAGTACGACTTTCTTCGGTGTGGGTATATACAATCTATGGGAATGGCGACGCCGTTTACGCCTTATGGCAGTGAGCTCCTTGCGTTCGGACAGGCAGCGCTTCTTGAGATCAGTTCTCGAAGGAACTCTATCATTGAGGACGGCGAGACGTGGGCCTGACGGGTTTCACCTCCATGCAGCTACCTCTGTACGTTTACTACTCAGATCTTCCGCATACTATCTGAACGGCTCAGTGTCCTCTCAGGCGGCATACACCCTAGCTGGCAGGAGCCATGCCTGTGGTGGCGGCGCGCCTAAAACAGCTCTTCCTGCTTTGGGTTGTGCTACAAGCAACGCCGGTTGCTGGTATTGCCGTGAATAGAACCATAGACGACGAGACTGGCGACACCGTGACTGGGCTTAAGCCATCGTACGCTCCAGAGGACGGATGGGCGCAAGGCTCGATATGCACAGGATGCAATCTACATCCGGGAATCATCGACACAAGTCAGCCATTCGAGGGCACCTGGCATGACTCTACTCACCACCCTGGCCAACCTGATCGGGTGATCACTGTTTCATTCACTGGAACCGCAGTGTACGCATTCCATCTCATCGCCAACACGTTTCCTTACACAACCACCTTCACGAATCTCACGTTCCGAATTGACGGAGAATACGTCGGGAACTACATTCACATCCCAGACAACACCTCTGATATCCAGTATCGAGTGCCAGTGTACACGAATATCACCCTATCAAATGACCTCCACGTCTTAGAAACTCGAGCAAGCGGTCCCACAGACTCTCTCATCCTCTTCGATTTCATCATATACACCGCCGAAGATGACACCACATCAAATTCATCGGCTACATCGAATGCACAGTCGAGCTCAACACTTGCCTCTTCCTCAAGTTCTCCCGCACAAGCAGGCTCGCAGAGCTCCCCGCTTCCTATTGCCGCCATCGTGGGCGGGACAGTTGGAGGTTTTTGCGTGCTTGTTGTCCTCACTACCATTCTGTTATGCCTCAGGAGTAGACGGGCCCGGCGGCTGCCGTCCATCGCGGAAAATATAGAACCATTCACTATAGAAAGAACCTCGCGACAACACACTGCATCGGGCGCACCGGTTCGCCGTTCTCTCTGTGCTCCCATGCTTCCAGACCTCCGTCTCGGTCGCACTCGTCTCATGCCGGGAACAGCTTCGTCGGCAGTTGGAACTGGTGAGTCGGGCAATGGAGGATGTCTCTTCTCAGACCATCCGCTGATTTCCTATCCAGAGTCCACGATGGTTGACACGCCTCGTCGCCCTCGTCAACCCCCTCCCTCTACGACAGGCGCCAGTACTCACTCATTTGCGCAGACTGAATTGTTTCAGCGGATACAAGCGCTTGAGGCGCAGATGCAGCATTTGGAGGGAGAGCAGACATCGAGCTCGTCGGGGACGCATGCCACGAGAAGCATTCCCTCGAGTCGGGCAACTAGCAAGTCCCATGGCCGATCCAGGTCGAGAACGCGCACCGGACGCAGTGGCAGCGAGGGTCTACTTAGCGAACTCGCTTCACTTCGGAACGAGATAGCTGTATTGCGTTCGGGGCTCGAGCGGGATCAGCGATTACTTGCGGATGCTTCGCCACCTGTGTATCCTGGGTGATCTCCGAAGGAGCGGGAAGGAGATATGCTGTGCAGTATGTATATCGGTGAGTCTGCGGTGGATTTCAGATCGTGGGGCCGGCCTGACATACCTGTGCCAAGGACATCGGCATAATGGAATAGACCCTTATAGCTTGATTTTGTACTTGTCGTCGATGCTATTATGCAAAGAGTTCGCTGTCGAGGCTCCATATCTCGATTCTGGGCCGCTCAACTCCGCAGAAGCGCACGATCAAGACAAGTCGGGGATTCAAGTCATCAACGCATCATCGGTCTGTGAATCTTGAGTACAACACAGTGGATAGCCCTGTGAGTGATCAAAGATTACCTGTGTATCCATTGTTACCATGAGCATCTCGGGAGTAGAGCCCTCGTGCCTGTAACACGTCAAGCTTGCTTCTCAAACGTCACATATATATCCCTCAACAGAGGAGAGAGTATCATTCAACTGGCGTCTTCCAAACACCTAACGGTATGTACCATATTTTCCGTTTGCAAACTCACACATAGTCTTGACTTTCCGATCAGACTCTCCCCATTCGCACGCTCTGCTCACGAGCACCCTCATAGTTACTATGAAATCAACACCTCTCTTATACTGCTCGTTACTCCTCTGGCTGCCGCACTGCACTGCCGTGCCGTCGAATCGAACTATTGACGACGAAAGCAGTTTGCTCTCGTATATGCCCTCCCCGCGCAGATGGACCCAAGGCGTTACCTGCCACGGATGTGAAGCCAGCGCTTCCATCAACCAAAACCAAGTATTCAATGGTACATGGCACGACTCCACGTATCATCCCCACCCTGACGGGCAGCCTCTGGGGATCATTGTCAACTTCACTGGCATAGCGGTGTACGTCTATAACATCATTCTCAACAAGGTGCCTGATCACCCTGGAATGACGACAATCACCAACCTGACGTTCCACGTGGACGGTGTACACGTGGACACCTATCTGCACATCCCAGAGGACAATTCCAACATATCATATGTTGTTCCTGTGTACGTCAATGTCAGTCTGCCAAACGAGCCGCACTCCTTGCTCATTCGAGCGGATGGATCCAATGATTCCCTGATCCTCTTCGACTACGTTGAATACACCTTCGATGATGCTTCCATCCAACCCGGTACTACGTCAACACCGTCCACAAAGGTGCCTGGAGATTCCTCGTTGTACCCGCAATCCATTGCCCCACCAGCATCGACATCGACAGTCCCATCACAGCCATCTGTTTTTCACGCCGCTCCCTCACAATTGCCACTATCTTCCACGCTCATACCATCTCAGTTGGCATCCGCGACCCGCAAAGGAGCAAGCGCAGGTGTAACAGCAGCCATCGTCCTCCCCGTCATCTTCCTTGTAATCGTCTCCGCGGCTGGCATTGCGTTTCACAGACATAGACGTGCTTCGGCCAGGGCTAATCCTAATCTGAGTGCAGATATATCAAAGTACTCCCTAGCTGAGTCGCGGCCGCCTCCTACCCCCTTACAAACCTCCCAAAAGGGCTGGCCTCCAACCCCTCACGAGCCAATGGTGAATCCGGTTCGCATCGCTCGAGCTGTGCTACCGACACAATTTGCCCCCATTATGTCTAGTCACTTTACGGGATGTTACGGATCTAACATTAGTATCCCAAACCTTTTGTTACAAACCTCCACTTTACCGTTTGTTACATATCTTCTCTGCTCGTTGTGTTTTCCTTTCTATTATTTAACTCAGTATAATTCTTGTACAACTGAAACAGGTTTCAGTCTTTTCATTGCAACATGCCCTCACTCTATCATTTAGTTCCATTCCCATGACATCTCTCCATTCTTTGACAGAATGCTACTGCGCATCACTGTGCATTACTGTGCAATTACTGTACTGTGCATTACTGTACACATACTGTGTATTACTGTACACATACTGTGCACTTGCTGTGCACTTGCTGTGCATTACTGCGCATTTACTGCGCATTACTGCGCATTAACTGCGCATCTACAGAGTAGCCACAGTCCGCAGTAGTCTAGAGATGTATTTAAGGGAAGACACTTCTCAGTGTTTCCCCAGCTTTTAGTCTCTTCGCGAATAACACTAGCTTCACAGCTTCACAAGTTATACCTCGCTCTCACACTATCTAACTAGTGCCTCTCTTCGACAAGACAGGCTGGAAACAAGCTATACGTTTAAGTTGCGCGGAGAGCGTAACACGGGACGTCCTGCGCCTCCTCCCTCTCATAGTGTGAATGTCTCAGGACTCGCAGTGTCAATGTCAGTCACTACGACAGAACACTATATGCGTGTTGCTGAGATAGACCGGGAGCTTCGAAAACTCGAGGATCAGTTACGCAGATGCGAGCAGGCATTGCCGTTCCAGAGGAGGGTGAGGGTGATGCAGGTGGCCTACAGCGAACGCGAAACCCCGAACAACGAACTGGCAGGGAGCGGTAGCGACGAGAAGTCTGCGGCGCTTCAGATGGAAGTGGCTAGACTACGAGCGCAGGTGGAATATGAAAAGTGTTTGTGGACAGAGGTTCTTCCCGAGCACAGGTGGAATATGAAAAGCGTTTGTGGACAGAGGTTCTTCCAAGAAACTTGAAACGGCAGCAGTAGTCTGTGCCTGTGCAGCTTATTTCAAGTGCCAGTCTTCTCGCTGTGCCATAGATACTAGATGTCCTTGTGGCTTACATGTTCAAGTTACCCTGGCATGTTTGTGAAGTTTGCCTATAGTGACCGTACAGTGGATCATCGGGCATTGAAATATTGAAGCTTGAAGGGCGCTGAACAATCCATGAATGCCTTCTTACTCCCGAACTGTCATATCAATATATCATGAACACCTCGTCTCAGCGCTCAGCATCCACACATTTGACAACATTCTCAGTGTACATGAATCGACTGCTTTACTCATTGACAACGACTGCACGGCAAGAGTCATGATTCTGGTGAACTTGGTCTCCTCTGATCATCAACGCTTCCCACCAGCGCAAGCATTTAGATATGCAGTCCGCATTTATATCATATCGAAGAACGGATTCACAATCCATTCTTACACCATGGGCTGACATCACGACTTGAATTCTCTTGTCAGATGGTATGGTGCCAACATTCAATCAGTCAGAATCCCAATGTGGCAAGATTACCGCCTCCTTCTCAACGCATACATCCATCGATTGACATGCATATGTCTGGGGCTTGGCTCTTCCTCTCATGAGTGCTAGCCCTGTGTACTGTACCACATACACGTCCATTACTATGCGACAAGTGCTGGTTCACATCTATCCACTCCTTTTCTATATGATTCTCTGCAGATCTGCCCTCGTCAACCGTACAATCGACGATGAACTTGGCGATAGCATCACGGGGCTTTCGCCTACGTACCTACCCATGGGTGCTTGGTCCCAGGGATCTACATGTTCTTTCTGCACAATTCGTAACTTTGTCAACTCCCACCTTCCTTTCGAGGGCACCTGGCATGACACTACCTACGAACCGGAGCGGGATCGAGAACGTGTCATCAGAGCCAAATTCAATGGAAGTGCGGTATACGTCTTTAACCTGATCCCTAACAGCATTCAGTCGACTGTAACTTTCACCAACCTCATATTCTTTATTGATGATGCACTTGCTGGCCAGTATATTCACCATCCCGTGAACGGACCCGGGCCGACGATCCTCTACCAAGTCCCCGTTTTTACGAACGACAGTCTTCCTCAAGCTGAGCACACCATCCTTATTCGCGCAGATAGTCCCAGTTCCTCAGTGGTACTCTTCGACTCTATCATTTACACCACAGAGAGTGGTGCAGACGCCAGATCCTCATCGTTTGAAGAGTTCACTTCCACATTACTTCGATCCCCTCGTCTTCAGCTGACGTATCATCCCCCGGGCAGTCAAAGTCAGCTATCATGGTTGGCTCCATTGTCAGTACGGCGGTGGGGATGATTGCCGCATTGCTCACCTTGGCATTCTGCTTGTGCTTCCTTCGTAGATGTAGACAGCTTGTGCTGCCTTTGTTCCGCAAGCAGGAACGAGCCCCAAAGAACGAGCAGTGATCGTCTATGATGACAACAGTAGAAGACGCAATGTCTCGTTCGTCACTTCTCTCTGTCCCACCCACTCCAAAAGCGCCCTCTCCCTTGGTCTCTTCGTTCAACAACAGCGATGAAACAAGCCAGTTGCAGCAAACCAGTGAGCTTGTTTTTGCTGTCCTCCCTTCTACCCAATCCCTCAACTCTGCACCATGCACTCCTCTGACCCTCACGATCCCACCCGCCCCTTGCGCCGACATGCCAATGCCCGCTTTATCCACGACGGGTACAGAGCATTCGCTTCGTCTCACAGAGCTCACGCAAGAGATAAGCGAGCTTGAAGCTAGCATGCGTGAGATTCATGGGGTGAAGAGGACAAATAGGTCGATCGAGTCGCTACCCAGAGATGGCAATGTCTCAATTGCAGTCCTGCGCGAGCGGGTGGCACGTCTTCGGACGCAGCTCGAGAAGGAGAGGCGGCTGATGGCGGAGGCTTTCCCTCATGAAAAGGCAAAGCACCTGGCGGCGGAGGATTCCATTCCCCAGAAGTGGAAGAGGGCCAGCAAGGAGCGCAAACTCCATGTGGTGTCGTAGGACAAGGTTTGGTGGACCGGAGATGTGATATTTCTGTATTTATTTGGGTGTAGGTGGCGACTTGCTGGTTATAAAATTTGTGCTGACTTCCATTGTTCTTTTGCAGTGGGTCTGATGGTTGTCAGGACATCTGCAGCTCAAAGATTGCTTTCGGTCATTGCAATGCATTGCATTATGAGTACCTCGTCTCTGCGCAGTGAGCACACCGGCAGCGAGGCATGGTCCCCTGTGAGGCTGAATATAACTGATGTTGCCACGCAGCATCTCTCCTCACGCCGGACAGGCCCAATCTTTCGTGCCTATATCATATGATACGCTGCGTTGCATAGCCATTCAGTCACGCAGCTTCCTCATGATCTGTGTCCATGGTCATGTACATGGTCTTGAAGCCCATCATGGTTGGGAGT